>JANHGN010002038.1:0-63203 GCA_024605025.1 Megaceryle maxima
CTCTTCTTCTCTCTTCTTCTCTCTTCTTCTCTCTTCTTCTCTCTTCTTCTCTCTTCTTCTCTCTTCTTCTCTCTTCTCTTCGAAGTAACCTTAAAGCTGTGAAGTAATGGTGAAAATTGTTAAGTAACACCAGGCCAACCTTGATTTCTCAGAAAGCTGCACATCTTAGATACAATTGTGAGAGTGAAGCTGCATAGCTTAGATAGATACAATTGTAAGAGCACCAACGATTGTGGGATATTTGCATCTGTAGAAAATTTTCAATAAAGCTGATGTTTACATATGGACCTTGAGTGATATATCACCTTAGTCCACACTGAAGGGGATTTGAGAATTTGAGTCACCTGCCCCCGCTCCCCACAGGTGGGGATTGACAGCTCGGTAGTGGAGCAAGGTGTTTGATTTGGAACTACTGCAAATACTTCTGTTGGCAGAGAATGGAAGAAAGATATTTTGATCACTTGTAGTAATTAGATTCCATGACATTTCTATCGTGTGGCTTATCCTTTTTCTTAGCTGGATTTCAATTTCGTTTATGATGTGTCACCTATCTAACTTAGCCTTGACTCTCAAATATGTTGCATTGGTCTTTTATTTCCTGACCTGAACAGGCAGTTCACAGTGAAACTCCCAGAAACTCAAAGAATTGCTTTTTGGCTGTTAATAGTATAATGTACATTCAGTTTTTGTATTGTTTTGTTATGTTCTAATAGTGCTTTGAAAAGTTGAAAGAGAAATTGATATTGAATGTATCTATGGCAGTATTTGGTTGATGGTTGGATCTGATGAACTTAAAGGTTGTTTCCAAATGAAATGATTCTGAGATTCGATTCCGAAACTCTTAGAAGGCTGTGTACTGTGTACATCTCACAGTTTTGTGCAACAATTCTCTGGCTAGTACGTTTAGCAAAAGCGTATGCTTGTAAAGTTGTGTCTTGTCAAATATGACACACAGTATTATGTCTGCTTACTTAAAATAATATCCAGAAGGTTTTTTGTGGTCTTTGGTGAAAATTAGGTAATCTTGTGGTTAGACTTGTGAACTAAAGAGATATCTAGATCATTGTCTTCGTGTGATTGTTGGAAGAGATGTTTGTTTTCATCCACTCCAAAAGTAACTGATTAAAACTTTCATATACCATGTGTATGTTGTGTGTATGCTTATTTACTAGATCCTTTTCCCTTCAAAATACTTGATTCTAAGAAAAAATGATGGTTTTCAGTTTTATTTAAGACTTACAGACCTCAATGATACTATAGTATCATAGAATCCCAAGCTGTAAGGGACCTCAAGGATCATCTGGTCTAGCCTTTCCTGGCAAAAGCATGGTCTAGACAAGATGGCCCAGCACCCTGCCAGCTGAATCTTAAAAGAGTCCAGTGCTGGGGAAAATAGTTCTAAGTGGCAGCAAGTGTAATTACTTTTATATGTATTATTATTTTGAATTTATTTTTTAATAAAGACAGTTTTAAATGCTTCAGTTATATTGGAAAGTGAAGATTTTTTTTTCCAAAGACTCACTTTTAAGTTTGCAAAGTATCAGAGATGAGATTAATTTTATTAACTGTGCAATAATACCACTTGGATCTATATGAAACCAGATGATTTTAAATGTCTCTACTGCTTTTTTCCTTTTTTTCCTCTCTGATTTTACATTCATTGCAGCTAGTCACAATTTATATTTCCAAAATTGAAACACTTTATTTTTATTAGGACCCTTGTGCTGTGGCACAAAGATTGCATCACACTCTGTGCTCTATTCACGGTAAGCCTTATTTCTTCTTGCTAAGTAAGTTATACACATTATCATTCCAGGGGATATTACATTATTTTGCCAGTCTGTCATGGAAATCATGGTAAACACACTGACATGACTTTAGTCTTTACCTTTTGTACTGAATTAGTGACATTTTTTCAGTTTTGCACAACATCCAGTGTAAAATTAGTTTTAAAAATATGTGAATGATCTGATAATGGCCTCAGAGTTAAATGGTTATGTTAAAATTTGTGGAGAGCGCAGGACAGGGACAATTTTGTAGTTAAGTAATGATGTGGCATCCTAATTCATGACTGGCCCTCAAATGACAAGAAGATGCAAACATTAACACAAAAGGCCCAGGTTGGGGTCCAGTGAATCCCATTTTGTCCAGGCTCCATGTCTTCAGGCTTTTTATCTATGCTAAGTAATTCTCCATGGCTGCCAACTCTTTGTCACTTCTTAAAATAACTCGGTTAAAAATAATTCATAAACTCATTTTGTATAGGCAAAGTAAGTCCCTATCTTTCTCCCAAGTAGCACACATTTCTTCTGCTCCCCTTCTCCAAATATTAGCAAATTACCACTTTCATTATGGATATGACATGAAAATAAACCAGCTTTTGGAATTAAGCCTTCCATTTATCAAATGATTTGCAACTATGCTCTGTTCTTATTCAAGCTCTTAAGTAGAAAATACCTTCTGTATTTCTGTGTTTGCTAATACATACTTTTAATGTAATTATTTTTCCTCTTGCTTTTTACTGGAGGTAGCTTGGATCCTCATGTGGCTTCACCCCTACATTTTCGTATTTACATTATTTTTTTTCCCTCCTGCCTCATAAGTTCTCCCTTACCTGTCAAAGGATGTCTATGATACTCAGTGACCTCTACCTCTGAGACCAGATGTTAATAAACAGCTTTCCCTAGCTGATGGGATTAGAGATGTCAGAGGAGTGGCCGGAACTTTAAAGGGCACAGTCTTTTAATCTTCGTCCTTAGTTCACATAAATTCAGTAAGCCACTGAAAATTTGTCTTATTAAGCTGTCAAGGTAATCAATAGACACATTCAGTTAAGCTGCTTCTTGGTATTTCTTAGAGTTCAGTCACATTCATAAATGTACTGCTGCTTCCTGAATAAAAAATGTTTAATCTCAGAATATTCATTGGCTTCTTAATAAACATGCTGACCTGTGGGGATACTTGGGCTTGCAGGGACTTGAACAGCCAACAGTGAAGGTTTATGTGCATCTTTGCAGATTGTGACTGAGGATGTGCCCTTGCTCAATTGCATATTACATTTAATCACTCCTCACTCTGGAATAGGAGTTAATGCAAGAAAAAAACATCTGTTACAGCTTTGCATGCTGAATCGTCTATGCTTTGGGGTTTTGGTTTCTTTTATCCACTATTCCCTCATTCTAGCAACTTTTTCATGTAATGGGTGAGTTGGTATTTTTTTATCATAGTCTCCTGTACAACATAGTGATATTTGGAGCAGTTCTACTATTCTGCTGGTGCTTGTTGGAGATTTGGAAAGTCTGAGAGGATCTGAGCACCGACTCTGCCAATTTAATTAATCTGGAGCCCCAGAAAGACAGTTAGTGGCTCTATTAATAAGTTCACTTTCTTATATTCTTAGTTTTAAGATATTGGACCAATATTTTGTGCTCTGAGGTATGATAAAAGTGTCTTAATTTTAGAGTCCATCTAGCAGTAATTCACTGCAAGCTTTGTAGATCTCTAAAGCAGGGCTTCATAGTTTTTCTTTACACAATTACTGCATAATTCCCCAAGCTTGGCATTGCTTGGCAAAAATATTTTTTACAAGAAATAAAATAAAACATCTCAAGCACTTATAGTTAAATTCTAATAATGCAAGTTGTTTTTATGAGTTAGGCAGGTCTGACAGCATTATTGTCAGCCTTTTTTTAAAGACATTTTTATTAAGGCTAGCACAAAAACAAAGATAAAATGAACTGTAACTTTTCTGACTTTGATGGAAAAATTAATTTTACGCTGCCCAACCTTTGTTTAATGGTTTTGAGAGGGAGAAGATGATGATTAAAACAGAGCATTGAAAATTCTGCACACAAAATACTTTGTGAAAAGGAGTTACATATCCAATGTCAAAAAAATCAGCATAGTCAGATAAAATTGGTGCTTCCTTTTGTTTCTATTTACAAGAAAGAAACAGGACAAAATAGCAATCAGAGAGATTGATTAAAGATATCACTACAACTTGTTTTAAAAAAGATCAGTTTACAGTTAATACTTTAAAAATTACCACAGTGCAACTTTTGTATTTCTGTTATATTTGCAAAGAATTCTGTCCTGTATAAAGACCTAGTGCAAAAATAAATTGATTGCTTATTAGTTGTGAATCAAGGGTAAGTCTTACATCTAGAGTCATAAATATACAGTTCATCTTTTATTATCTAAAATATATTCACTATAGATGATGCTGAACTTTTTTTTTTCCCAAAGTAATTTTCTTGGTTTGCATGCTTCTAATGTGATATAAAAATACTGAGCTTTTGTTGTAAGGTCCCCAGTTTATTTTCAGATACCCGTGGTACTCTAAATTGAACCTGTTACTATTGTTCTTCACCTGATGTATGGCTTATCTGATTAATGTCATTTGGAGATTGCAATTACGTTGAATCATTTGTCATCTTTTATGTGCTGTAATGTAATTTTTATTAAAATTCTCTTGAAGAATGCAGTTTATATTCCTGAGTCAAGCAGGAATTAAACATTGGAGAGTGCACGAACTGTTTTCTCTATTTATTAATACAATCCTTATTGTATGCCTGCCTTCTATCCCAAAATGCTTCTGGTGGCAAGATGTTTTTTTTAATTGACCTTTTCAAAACTACTGTGTGTAGATAAGAATCATAAAACTTCTACAGAAATGGGGCTTTTGATTGCAGGTGCTCATAATTAGACTAATTTACAAAGTAGATCAAGGCAATGAAAGAGACACAGGAAAACTGACTGAGAGCTTATCAAATTAGCTAAGTAGAGCAATTAATCAGACAGACCTTAACTGTTTGGTTTCTTTTTTTAATCATCACCATGAACAGCACATAGTGTTTTTCAGCTTCCATTAGAGAAGGCATTTAATGCAAAGCTGCATTTGGTGAGACAGCTTCCTTGTTGTCTCTTCATGACATGCATGTCTTGGAGAATGTCAGCAACGTTAAGGAGCAGTACCACAAAGACTGGACCACTCTCCAAAATCCACTGACATTCCCAGTGCACAGAGCAGTGTCCTGCTATACAATAACCTGTAAATTAAAAAATACAAGTGTACAGCACTGTCTAGGAAAACATCTGGGATCCACCCTAAATTTCTTAATCCAGATAATGCAGTCCTGCCTAATGGTGTGTTTGCTTCCTTCTTTTAGCATGTGTTATTACACCAGTAGTTCTAAAGGGTGTAAATTTTCAGCAAAGATAGCATTATACTCTCAGTAGTAAGTATAGTGTTGGTATAAGCCAGAAAAAAAGTAAGCTTTGGTTTTCATTATTCAAAAGTTTTTCCACACTGAACTCTAACAAAGGACTGATTTAACTCCCTTGTAACATTTTAATTATTATTGTGAAATGCGTATCGTATCTTTTCAGTGTACTATCCTTGCCAGTGCAAACGTGCAGGGTGGACACAGTATTTTATCTAAACAATAACTTGTCAGTGAATCAATAGGGAGCTCTTCAGAAACTTCTGGTTGCAGTGTGATAACAACTGGCTATTGAGGTATCCTAAAAAGATGCTTTTAACAAGTTCTTTTTATTTCTTTCAATTTTGGGAGAGTTACTCATACTGACACAAATTTCCTTCTTTCTTAATCTGTTTGCAAATGATGTTGTATTTTTAGGTGGAGATTTTCTGCCTTTTGCTGCAGAAAAAAATAAAAAAGGTTCAATAAGATTATGCAAAGTGTTCTTGTACCTTGTGTCACTCCACAATAAACTGCACCGGTAGCTGTCAGGTTTGGCCCTGACAAATTGGACCAAGGCCCCGTAACACTGACATTGAATATGGAGAAGTGATCTCTTCATGACTTTCACAGTTACCTTTTCATCCTCTTCAAGATGTCAGATCATTTCCTTTCCCACATTCATGATGAATCCTAGAGCATGTCAAAAAACAAGGAAGGATGAAAGTTAACACTTCTTATTCCAAAGCTGAAAAAAAGGTGACTTACCAAATTTGGAAATGTGTGCTTTCTAATTTCAAAATATAGAGAAGTGCTGTGATACACTGATTTTTCAAGTGATTTTTATGCTTATCTTTCTCCTATATAGCAGCTTATGAATGCTTCCTTCAGCATCATCACTGATGAGAATGAGACCTTCCTTAGGATATCTCTAAATACTTAACTGCCTCTTCTGTAGAGCTTAAACATAGATTTCATATAAATTTTGAACTGATGATCATTCCTTGTGCTATCAGCTCGACTCTAATATTATAGTTAACTTGTTATTTTTAACTTGTACACCATGAGCCTGCCCTTCAAAAGTATACAATAAACATCCTGGCACATTAACTTGTGGCATTTATATTTGAGCATTTTATCACAACTTAAAATACTCATTTTCCTGCTCATTGTTTTCTCTTCTTTAGTCCTCAGCAACTTATCTTAAATACCCAGATAGGAAGATCTTAACCAAGTTTATCAGCTTGGGTCAAGCTTTTGAAATCCTTTTTTAAAATTTGGAGTGCTATTTTAATGCCATTGACACCGAACACTTAAAACCCCCAGTGTTCTGTGTTTAAGAATTCTTTTGAAAATTCTAGAATCTCTGAACAGCTGAAGTTAGAAAGGAAGTATTTTGGTAATTATTTTAGGATTCTTGTAGGTTGATCGTCATGTTTGCCTTCAGAAGACAAAGAATAGCTCTAAAAGATGATGCCTGAGCTGTGTGCGCTGCATTTTCTTTTATATCACTGGAAAGATAGTCTCTTATTTATCTGATGAATTGCTGGTACTTGCCTTGATTTCTGAATCACTGAAAATAAGATACAACTTCAATTTTAACTGATATGCAAAACTGCTAAAAGAAGCCTGTAAATAAGAGTAATTAACAACCCCCAAACACCCCCTCCATGATTCTTTTTTGCGCTTGTTCAAATACAGAATTGTGAGGCCTAAAAGCACTGTGAAGATATTTTAGACAACATATTTGTGCTTTCAAGATACTAAAATCTGATCACTTATCCGGATGCTTCTTTCCTTGGATAGACTTCAGGGCTGTACTAAATATGACCTAAATTACTTTAGTATCAACCAAAGTAAATTCAAGAACTTTTTCACATTTTTATTAGGTCTCTTGGAACAAATGTAAGATACCTGGATGTGACTGATGAATGAATCAACACAGAGGAAGGAATGATGGAAGATTTGTAAAGCTAAACGTTGCCTCTCAATAGCTTGTACCTGTATATAAACCTGATGTATAGAACTCAAGGTGGATATTTTTTGGTTTCTGTAGGCTTGAATTAGTTGATTCTTTCATCACTCTGTCAAATGTAAGCTCAAAGTGTGTGTGCTGTATTTCACTGGTAAAATACAGTGTTTATAGCAAAATGTGTATTTGTTGTGTTGGTGTCAAGATCTAAAACCACTAATAAGACTTGATTTTAGTTCATAAACCATAAATATTGCCCAGATTAATTGAAAGCACTGGTTCTGGATTCCCAGTCTTGAGGGTATATATCTGTCTAGTAATGTGCTTGTGATCAGTTTACTATATTAGTAAAGTGTGTACTTAAAGCTAGTCCAAGATACAACTGGGTTGTGCTACACCAAGAGCAGATCAGAATTGGCTTTCAGCATGGTTAGGGGAGCCAAGAGGTGGGTTATGCTTGGTGAGGCTGTGTTGTATTGCTGCAGGCTCAGCTGGGACAACTTGCAGGTGGCAGCATATCTCTCAACTCTTTTCTGGTCATGACTGTGACTTTTCCCTGCTTCTGTGCCTCCATTGAAAATACAAGTGATGTTTTGGTATTGTGTAGGCTGTCTTTTAACTTGGAAGTGACCTGTGTGCATGAGACTTCTTTGGAGAATAGGTAACTCTTGTCCATGTGGTGAAATGCTTTGAAATGATGAGATTTCATAGAATCACAGAACAGAATCATAGAATTGTTTTGGTTCAAAGAGACCTTTAAAATCATCAAGTTGAACCATTAACCCAGCACAGCTGGTCACCACTAAACATCTATGTTTAGTGGTAGCACCACGACATCTGTGTGGCTTTCAAATACTGCCAGGAATGGCGACTCCACCATTTTCCTGGGCAACCTGTTCCAGGCCTAGACAAACCTTTTGGGGAGGGAATTTTTCCTAATGTTCAAAGTCTTTCCCCATGGACACCTAAAATATTCACTGACTACTATTCCACAAGGCACTGTGGCTTTCTCGGATACAGAATGATTCTGGTCATGAATTTGAAACTACTTCTTGCATTTTTACTTTTTTTTCCCCCAATGATGTAATAAAATGATGTAATAAAAAAAAAAGACTTAAGAGCCATAGGAACAAGGTGATAAATCATAAATTATGCTCTAATAATTTTATTTATGTTATTCTTTTCATTTTATTGACTCTCTGACTACATTCCACTTTCTCTACTAAGTGGTAAAGTTGGAAGAGTGGTAATACATAATGGAAGTCAGGAGCTATAATCCTGCTCAGTCTTATTTCCTATAGACAATATGCCATTATTTGCGATTTTGTTATATTTTTACATTTGCTTAAACACTGAATCAATATTTCCAGCAAAATACTACTTTTCCTCAAATTTCCTTTTTTAATAAAATACAGCCTCTTTGAACTCCAAAGCCCTCACCATCTGTTACTCAATTTTCACTCCATAAAATTTTGCTGACATCTGTTTAATCAAAAATATTTTTATAGTCATGGAGAAATTTAGTTCAAACTTGGTATTATACTGTTCCTATCCACCAAACAGAAAATATGAAAATAATGAACAGGCAAGGAGAAGACGACATTAAAATTAAGTGTGTTACTTCTTAGGGCACTACTTGCACGTGGGAATGGTGGTCCTGTCTTGAAGGCTGTGGAGCTCTGTGTTTCCACAGCCTTCCTAGGACATCGTGGGGCAGCTTTCCTCACCTTTGCCAAAGCTGGCTGTCCCCCATGGCTGGAGGTTTGATACAGCTGTTAGATATAGCTTTGATAAGCCAAAATTACAATTATCAGGTTTTAAAAGCCTGTCTTCATTCTTTACCCTGCTGTCCCCATCTCTGGACTGTCTCCCTTTATTCACTTTATCTGGGTGAGGTAACTTCCCCTCCGCCAATCTTCTTCACGTTGTTGAAACTCTCTTCAGCACAGTCAGGGCAACTGTAAGGTATTAATGAAGTCATAAAAGTATGGGAGACAAATGCTCTTATTTGATTCATGTCCCTTTGGTTTTCCCATGCCCTCTAGAGTGATACGCTCCCTGGTTTCATTGGTTTTCTGTCAAATGCCCATCATGTTGAAGTTTGTGTGTGCTAGAATACTCACTATAATAGATGTAGTGATAATTATTAGTAAGACCTTATTTTTAGTCTGCTTTTTTAAAGGAAATGAGGCATATGCAATTTCTGTCTATCTGTCAATCTGTTTATTTTGTTTCTGTCAAGCTTGATTAGGAAATTTTCATCATTGTGGTCTGACAGACCTTTCCTGTCTCCCATATGGCATAAACAAATCAACATAATTTGAAAGCAGTAATTTATAACGTTGATAACCAAGTAACTTTTTTTTTTTTTAATTTTTATTTTTTTCATTCTGCCCCTTGGTTAGTATAAATTTTTGTCAATTAAATTGGTTCGTGAAGACATGATATGTTGTGCTACATAGCCTTTATTTTGGAGAAGTATCAAACTGTTGGTTATTTTCTGTTGTTTATTTTCTCTGTTGTTGGAATCGGTGCATAGACAAACTTCTTACAGAATGATTTAGCTGTTTACAGCAGATTTACATTGTTTTGCAAAAAACTGAATTGATATTTACAACTGAATAATAAATTTAGAATATTGCTTTTTAATTAAATCTTCAGCAGAATATGCTGATGAGCTTAACTTTAATGGTGAAGAGCAATGCTTTTTACATTTTTCATACAAATCCCATTATCTGCACAATATTTACATACATATTAGTAAGCTGAATTTATTGCATTTTACAATAATATTTTACTCTCTTTCCTGAAGAAGTGCAAGCCTTTTTTTTTTTTTTTTTTAAATGATTAGGTAGACAATATTAATTGAAATGAAATGTCACTTTGTAATGCTTAGAACCCTTCCCTAATTTTTATCCTCAATGACAATTTTTACCTACGTTTAAGTTTTCTTTATTCAGATTGATTTATTAAGGTATTTTTGACAGAAAGATGTCTAGAAGGATTCTTTGGTTTGTTTAAAACCTTCATTTTATTTGAAAGGAATACTTTTCAGGTGGCCTTTCAAAGTCATTGAGAGTTAAGTAAAAGAAAAGCCGAAATGACAAAGATTATTTTTTAGGTTTTCTAACAGTACCTTACAAGGAAGGAGTTAGTTTTATAGACATTTTGCATACTGTTCATGATAACAGTCATGCTCTGTAAGTTTAAACTCAGGTTATAACCTGAAAAGTTTTTGGAGAGATGTTGAAAACTGAATATTCTGTTTGTTTTGTGGCAGACAAAATTAGGTTTCCATAATATTTGCTTAAAATGAGATCAGTAAATTAAAGAAAACCAGCTTGTCTTTGAGCATGAACAGTGTATGCTGCTCTTTCAAAAATATGAACTGAAAAACTTGCAATTGATTTCTTTTCCTTTCAATTGTACTAAACCTTCACATCAAAGGAATGCTAACAGTGCAATGAAATGATGCCCTTTAACCTCGATGGGTCAGAGTGAATATTGAAATGTTGTATCACTTGTCAATCCCATCCAGGCAGTGCTATATGTCACAGAGAAACATTCTTGTAATTTTTTCTTGCTTTAACTTTTGGTGATGTTTAGAACAAAACAAATTAAACAAAAACATGACAGGAAAATCCACTGGGCATAAGGTACAAACTCAGACTTCCATTTGACAAAGAACCAAAAGAATAGCATTTTGCAATGTCGTCTTCTCTCCCCAGCATAGACAACTGGGAGGATACTGAAATGTTTCTCTGATGACAAAATGACTCGGTGCAGGAAGTTCCCCGAGGGGTATCTGATCCCGGCTTGGCAGATTGCTGCTGCGAGTCACAGAGGGAGAGCGAGGAGCCTGTTGCATTGCAGGTGGAGGTGTATGGAGGAGGAATGCTGTTCTACTCCAGTTCAATTCGAACTTGAATTTCACTCTAATTCTTCCCTTATTCTGTTCTAGTTCTTGATCTACCCTAGTTCTAGTTCTTGTTTTACTCTAAGACAATAAGAGATCTTGGTGATAGATGTACTAGGCAAGGAACCTTACACCCAATGCTGTAGAAAATTAAGTAAGACTCATGAAAAAGCAGCAGCAGGTTTGCGGGGTTTTTATTTGCTTTCTTTAGTTAGACTGTGGAAGAAGCTGTTCTATAGAAACCTTTAGAGAGTCAAGTACTGCAGCAATCCATAGCCAGGAGAAATCAAATAAGGACAGTGAGCTCCTGTTAACCACACTTTGTGTCTTTAGTGATATGCAGTGGAACATGGAGTTTATTCAGTTGAAACTCTTGAATACTGTTTTAATACATTTCCTGGTATATGGAATCCTTTGGTGTGACTTGAAATAGTGATTCATGGAACTTTACCAACTCGTCTGAGAGTTGAAACATTTCCAAAATCAAGCCACAGCGATCTGAGAATAATAAGCTGATATGGGCAATCTGGAATGTTTCAATAATAAACACTTTGATTTATATTTGAATAGTTTCAAAGAGCTGGTAAACAAGCAGAAAGAACCCACAATCCAGCAATCTTGACTGTAGAATCTTTTAGTTTAGGACAATAAATTCCTATTTCCTGAAGAATACAGGCTAGAATGAAAGGTTAAGTTATAGCATGTATTAAAACCTAATTAGAAATCAACAGGGGGAGTTAAATGGCCTATTATTAATGCTGCAAAAGTGCTTCTGAGATGCCCTGGGGATCAAGGCTTTAATGATGATTTGTTAGTGAATTGCTTAAGAAAAATCTTTCTTTCATTTGGAGCATCTTCCTGGCATTACAGAATTTTCCCTGAAACGGTGCATTTTTCAAGGTTTTAGTTTTCAGATATTCAAAACAGACACTTTAATAATATTTTTCCTAATTTAACTCCTTATTCCTTCTTTTTATTTTGAGCAATTTTTAAATATCACCTTTGCATTTTGTATTCATGTAACCATTTGTTTATTAAAGTGTATTTTCTGTTACCTTTTATTAAGAGCCATTTTTTTGGACTTAGTTTGAGGTAAAAAAAAAATGTGTACTTGTCTGCCTCACATCTCCTCACATTCAGTGAAGGAGCACATTCAGTGCCATGCAGTTATGCAAAGAAATAAATTGCTGTGAGAAAAGTAGTTTACTGTGTGCTACTGTCATACAACATTATTTTCTTGATTATTGCTTTGCTGTGATCTCATTCTGGTCTTTGGTAATAATTTGATTTGAATTTCGTTAGGCAGAGGTAAATGCTTTTTCACTGACAGAGACATTACACCTGCTGAAAGAGTGCAACTTTTGGCCACGCACTGCACAGACATTTATTTTAATATATCTATGCCCAAAAGTGGCAGTTTGTGGATGGTTTTTGTAAGCTCTTTGAACTGGTTTATTTGAAGAAGCCAATAGTAATATGCTGTCAAAATTGTTTACTAACAGAAATCTACTTTCTTTCACCCCAACAAATTTAAAAACAAAAAAGGTATTTAAGTTTCCACACTCCATGGCTTTGTCAAGTCTTAGAAGTGCCTTCAAATAGGAAAGGAGCTATGTGTGGCTGATTCCTGGTCTGTCTCCTGATTTCCAGCTGGAGCTCCTTGATAGGAGCTTTTCAAAAAGTTTCCAAATTTTTAGCCTGTTTTTGTGCATTGTTTGTCTTTCAAGGCCATTTTTCTAATCAAACTCACTTTTGCAATGCAATTCTTTTTATTATAATTGTTTTCATGATTTCTACTACCCCTCCAGGGCAGTACTGTAGTGTCTCTTCCTCTTAAGTGGAGGTAAGACATAAAACTCAGAAGTAACCTCTTTACTCTTGCGACCACTCCTACACAGTTCAGCTGTGAACACTGGTGGTTGAGGGATTCACAGTTAAGTTTACACCCACCTGCAGTTGATGTGTCTGCAATTCCCCCCCCACCCCTCCGATTCTATGTTTGTTTCTTGTTAGAGGTATGTGTTCAAGTGTTAGTGGGGTGAACTACATAGGTGGCTGAATCATATGTTATTGCATTCTCCTTGTGAAATAAATCAGGCACAGCTTTCTCTTGTGACAGACTGCAACTTGAATATTAAAGAATTTGGAGAATAAAATGGCTTATCTGCCTGAAGAAAATGTCTTAGAATTAGAATCTAGTGATGACTTGACTTTTCAGTTAGCAAATTTCACCTAACACTGACTTTACATTATATTTACCTTGTTGGTCTGTTGGTGTTTGAAGTAGCAGAGGAGAAACGTAAGTGGTAAAAATATGGAGAGGGGATAAGGAAGAGGAAATAAAAGGAAGAAATTAAATAAATTACCATTTTTATTCTGTTTATAGAATACAGATGTTTGCAGAATGTTCTCCATATTTTGATGCCCCCACCCCTGCGCCCCAAAGCTTCGGCCACAGCTTTTTGTTAGACTTGACACAAATCAACAATTGGTTTTAAATGCAAAAATTATTTTCAGAGGAGTTAAATTTTATTGAAAAATATTTTCAAATTTTCTGTTTTGTGGCCAATTTTAAAACTTTGTGTTAAAAGTGAAGTTAAAATACATGCAAAAATATTGTGTCCTTTTTCTTTATAAAGTTAATAGAAGGTAAAGTTAATGGAAGGTGTTCACTTTACACTTAGGTATGGAAGAGAATGGGAACAGTTTTGTTTTTTTTCTATAAGTAGTAACTTCATGGGATTATAATGTCATATTACTTGATAATACATAAGTGCTTTTACTCCTACATGTACTTTTACAAAATGTAAATTTAGTGAGTCACATTCAAAGTACAAAAGCACTGGGAGTTAGAAAGATTATTTTGCTTTATGCAGCAGAAAGTGTTATTCGGTAACAAGTCCCAAAACTTTTAAATCATCTAAGTTACAAAAGTACTGCAATAATTGTAGTAAATACTGTGAATAAGCTACTCAGTTGATATCTAAATTTAGTTTTTGCAGAGAATTAACAGACATATTTGGTTTACATTTGTAGAATAATTCTAATTAGAAGCAATTAAATAAAATTACATTATTCCAAAGTAAATTGCTGCTTTCCAAACTTTTTAAACCTACATATATTCCATTTCTACATGAAAGTTTACGGTAATTAAACTTTGATTTGTTTATAGGAAGAGCTAGAAATCAATTCAAGGAACTATTCCTTGTTGATGGGTTTTACCAGACTGCAGACTTCTCACACTGCTTTTATTTGCAGCATTTTTTCTCCAAAGCATTTGGTCCTGTTATTGTTCAAGCTGGGTTGCAGAACTAAATGGACTACTGATTAAGCTCTATTTCTAAATCTATAATAACGTTTATGGTGTTGATACTGTCATGATGTTTTATATATCTAATTATTTCAGTTCACTAAAATATCTGACCAAAAGTTGCTCCTGTAAATGTATGCATAGGAAAGATTTCTGCTGAAATCTTTAAAGCATAGTTATAACAGTAAGTATGCTAATGTCCCTTGTTAAATTTCTTCCTTTTACACTAACATGATAGCAGCATTGTTTTGGCATAGATACTTGAAGGAAAAGATGATCTAAGGACAAAGTAGCCTCTCTACAGCTTCTTTAAGTGCCTCATGACTCAACCATAAATATGTTTAAAAAGTCCATTATTTTGTTCTAGACCAACATCTGTGTGTATGAACAGTCAACGTAAAATAGTACATGAGATGCTTGGAATTCAATTTTATGGTCTGAATGTTTTGGAAAAAAAATGAATTGGTTATCCAAAATGTGGTGGAAAGAAGGGGGTAGCTTTCTGCTGTCAATAGTAATTATAGCTAGAAAAGGTCCTTGCCAGTCAAAAATGAAAGTAAGCTTGCACAAATGTGTGGGACACCACTCAGGAGTGCAAGAAAATCTGTTTTGTTACTTCCATCTTGAATTGCATTTCCACCTCCCTGAAGGGGGATTGGCAAATGCACAGGTTTTGATATGAACAACAATATTTAATGGATGGTTCTATTTTACTTTTTAAGTATTCAAGTTACTTAGAGACTTGGAATAGGTTTTCATATGAAGTCTCTTTTTCTGATGGAATTGTCACTTCTTCTCACTCCTTAGGCAATGGACAACATCAAGTATATGTTATCTGGAAAGTATTCTATGCAGCTGCCTCCACATACCAGTAGTACTATTAAGATCCAAGGGCTAGTAACTCTAATATGGAAAATTCATATTTGCAAGTGTGTTTGCAAATGCCATTAAATTGGCTTTAAGAGGGGATTTTTTAAGTAATAAGTATGGTTTTCCTTTTTTTTTTTTTTTTCTTTTCTGGTTGCTTGGGGGTTGTTTGTTTTGGTGTGGTTTGGTTTGGTTTTTTTCTTCTTTCTTTTGTGATTCTTGACTATCCAAAGCCAAGAAAGAAAAGCAAGATGAAACAAGTTTGCAGCTTTTTTTTTTTTAATTCTGTAGAGTGAGATACTTTCAATTTTCTTAAAATGAAGCTGAGATTTTTCATCTGTTTCCCCTTTGCATTCTCATAGCAGGTTACAGTACCTTTGTGTTATTGGACCCTACCCATATGATGTTTCTAAAATGAGGATCAGTAAATTCTCAACTGCCAAGTACTGTTCAGTTTATAACAGCTTGGAAAGTATTTTAAGATAGAATATTTATTTTTAAGATGGGATAACCTGCTTCACCTGGAAGGAGAATGTGTATAATGATGGTAGATTAACACATACCTAAGGTTCTCTTTTGTTCATATGCCTTCCTGAGTTTGCCTTAGGTACTTTATGCTGCATGTAACCGAAATATATTTACACTCATCCCCACCTGCTTTGCAGTGTAATTTACTGTTAAGTGGAAGATGAGTTGAATTTGGAATATTTTAGTGGAAAGAAACTTGTAAAAATTACGTTTAGCAATGCTTTAACTAAAATATTATGATATCCGTACCTTGAGTCTAATACACTGATTTTGCATCTTTATTAAGTGCTACACAAGTTTTCATGCTTTGGCTAAATCTTCACAAAAGTACAAATGCAAAATGGGAGCTGAAATAAATGGTGGGTTGGGATTAGACTTCATTCGCTTTATTTTATATTGTGTTACAAAATAGCTTTGGTCCTAAAAACATGTAACTGATAGAGTATGTAGCATGTACATAAATGTATAACATTCAGTGTAAGTACATCAGCCTAACAAGATATTGCTGAATGTAAAACCCGCTCTCCCTTTTAAAGAGTTAATTGTAAGTGCTTTTACTCAGGCTATATAGATCCTGTAAATGATCTTCTCCATTTATGTGCTGCAACAGACATAAAGGAATTTTGAGTTGTGAAAGCTGCTGATGTCTTCTGGTATAATCATCATTGGGCTATAAATAAAAGAATTTACTGACGAGCAGAAAATGTGACATTTTGTTAGTTATATTTAGGCTACGACAGATTAAACAGCTATTGTATTACGGTTTGGTTTTGAAGTTGATAATAAAAATAAGTAAAAACCAGGTATGTTATTGGATATGATATTGCTCCAGAAATGCTGGTGTGAAAGCTTGCTGTGATTTATTCTTTAGATGTCATTGATAGTTGAAATACTTATCCACCTTCCTATCAGAAAAGCAAATTTCAAAGTCTAGGAAAAGCAGCCAAATCTGATGGACACTTTTATGGTTTACATTATAATCTGCATACATGGATGTGAAAGGTCAAGAATGGAAAAACTTGTGTTGTTATGCCACAGTGTTGATTATTCCCATTTATGTAAGAGAAGAAAATTGTTATGAATTGGTATACACCTTATGCTCTGATGATGAAAGATCACTACATTAATGATGTAAGGGCTTCTTAAAAGAACTATAAAATTGCTTCCCAATATCCTCCTTTACTCTATTTTTCCCACTCCCAGGAATGGCTTGCGCCAAGCAGCATAAGAGAAAAGCAGTTCCAAATATCTAACTTCAATATAAAGTGATTGTGGATGTCCTTTGTGTCATGTATTTCATATACTTAAGTGCATTTTGATATTGTAGTGAAATTTAATGTATTTCAGATTATTACAACATTTAACAATTATTTTTGTCGCTTGTCAGCAATATTTTTTTTTCATCTACTAGTAGCTGAAAAGCCTATTGCACAGGATTTGATTTTATTTTTAATTTTATTTTTTATATTTTATTTTTTCTCTTGGCTAATAGAACATTTTCCATGGAAACTTAAGCTTCCTTTCACATCTTCAAGGATAAACAATACCTTTTTAGATTGATGACACTTATTACTTTTCTTCTTGTCAAATCTAATTTGGGTTATATATGAAATATGAAGTAAAATTTAAAATTTCTAGGTATGTTTTATTCCATATTACTTTCTGTTGCATTTATTATATGTTTCATATTGGGAAATTCAGCAGACTTACTATGATCACTTTCAAAATGTGAAGATTAGCTGGTGAGAAAATGATGGTTAAACATTTATGCAAATGAAAATTTCAGCAGCTTTTATGTACTGTAATGTAATGCCAAGTTAATTACCTCTGTTTTGATGACATGTAAAATACTACGGACCATAACATAGGGGATAGCAGACGAGTTAATAAGAAGGTGGTTTTGTTTTCATTATTTAAATTTTCCTTTCATTTTTTGGATAAAAATTCCCCAGGCTTTACGAGGTCATCTTCTGCTGGCGTATACTGTGCTGGTAAATCAGGTTAACTTCAGCTTCCAACTCCCACCTTGAATTCTTATTGGTATTCAGTTTTAATTTAATTATAAATGAACCAAAATTTACATATCAAGCATCCTTTTTATATGAAATGAAAATACTTCAGGCTTTTCTCGTTTCTTGGTATTAAATAATTCTGTAAACTTCATCTTATTGTTGTTAGAACTTGGTCATTGTTAGCAACCATAGTACTGCAACCCAAACAGCTCAAAGTTATCCTGAATTGAAGGTATTGTTGAAAGAGGAAAAAGAAGTAGACCATTCCTCTGTTTAGCAACTGAGCATGGAATACCTTCCGTTTTAGAACTTGTTTTTAATGGCCAACAATGAATGAATTTACTTTTAAATTCCCAGTAAGTAAAAAGGGAAGTCATATGTCCTTCCTGTGAAGTTGCTTAGCTTTCATAGTGAAGTTCAAAACTGTTTAGCCTTCCTTTCCACTGAAGATGGGGTAGAGTTCATGACTGTGCTCTTTACTGACACTTACCAGGCCCTACCACTGTGCTGGACTCACCTGGGCACAGAAAGTTACAAAACCAGAGAGGTGAAGTAGGTGTTGTGTTTACAGAAGTTTTTCCTGATAATTCAGCTAAGGACTCCACTCAGTCCTCCATTAATAAACTCTTTCATAATCAGCTCATTGTGTGCCATGTGAACTTTACTGTATTTGGAAACATTTCTGGGAAAATACTGACAACTTGCAAAATCATGGTAATCAACTTGTCTGATAGTTGCAATTAGAAATGAGAGATTTTTGAATCAATTATAGGAAAACTGCGATAAAAGGATAATCTTCACTATCAGGAGTGTCATCTTTTATCATTTTATTAAAGACTGGTCCAGAAATTTTTTACTGTTGTCATCACTCTGTCATATGCAGTAGTTTCTGAGTGAGGATCCCCTGAACTAAAGGCTCCTGTGATCTATTTCATAGTCAAGGTTAACCTTCAAAGTTCTCTTTTTACTACTTTGTTTTACTTCAGCCAGGAAACAAGAGTTTAAGGAAAATTAATTTCAGAATGATGGAGGACAAATCTCTAAATAACCACATGCTTTATAAAACAAGCCATATATAAGGCTATTAAAAAAAAATTAGGGAAATGAGATAAACCAGTTTAAATTCTCTTTGTGATGGTACTGCAGTTCAGTTCAGAAGGGTGGCACCAAATTTACCTCTTAAATAGATGGTTGCAAAACTACATTATAGACTAATTTGCTTAATGTTATGTCTGTAATTATTGGCAATTTAGTCTCTTACACTGTTTGTAGATAGAGGCATTTATTTGTTCAGTCAGTGCTTGTCTCAATTGATGGTCTAATGCAGTGATTTCAAGAGAAAATGGTGCATGATGCCCAAAGCAGAGATCTTGTATTTTCTTTTATATTCATATTATGATGCAAAAAATAAACAAATATCCTCCTATGATCACTTGACACTTGAGGAGACAGCTCTTATCCTATTTTCTGTATTTTATCTAAATCCATATAGATTGCTCAAGTCTACAGAGGTTGAAGTTAGCTTCCTGAAAGGAAGAGCATGCATGCAACTATTTGGCAATATTCTGATTCTAATATACAGAAACAATTATGGTGTATTTCTGGGTTTTGTTTACTTAACTTTGGGTGTATATGAGTCTGTATTCTATTTTTCTTCTGAGCACCCAGTATTTGTCCAGAAATAATATAATAGAAACATTAATACTTCCATGAAACCTTTATCTTTGATTATTTAAGGTTGATATTTATATATGTATGTGTCCTGAGAATTATTAACCTGAAGAGCTTGATTATCTTCACCCTTCTGTTTAAGAATCAGTCTTGCAATTCTGTGCCTACCCTGTGAGAGGCAAACCTCTGTAGAAACGTTCTCACCCTGATTTCCATCATGCTCTGTTGCTGATGACCTCTTTTGTCTCTTTAGAGAGAAGAGAAATGAAGGCTTTTTACTCACAGGAATGTGCTTACATACAGGTATTTTTTAATCCCTGCATTTTCTCAGCCGTCTCTCCAAATTTGAACTAAAGCAAAATTTTTTTTTTCCTTGAGTATTGCAGGTATCCCAGTTTAAAGATGATAGTTCAACATGGTTTATTTGGATTAGGGTTGTTTTTTGGTTTTGTTGTTGTTTGGTTGGGTTTTTTTAATGTTTGTTTTGGTTTTTTTTAGTACCGTTGCTGATAAAAATTCTCATGTGCCAGTAGCACTTATTACTTGGTTTGTGATGGAAAGAAAAAAGAAAGTTACGTGGTTTAAGGCTAGTGATAATTTTACTATATCATCACAGCTTTCACTACATCATCACAAACTATGGCTCTCAATGGCAAGATATAAAGTGTTATCTGCATCAGCGAGCCTACTTTAGTACACATCACAAGGCTACATTTGCTTAGTGCTGCACAATTTTATACTCTTGGCCATCAGTGTTGGTCTGAGTGAAAACCTTCACTTGGTGAAGCAACTAATCTGGATAGGAATTTAGGCTTAAGGATTAGTCTAAATGTTTTAGGTCTTAGAGAAAAAGATATTTTTCCATTTTTAAATTGCAAGGAAGTGTTTTTGATGCTAGAATGTTGGACTTCTGAAGAACCTGATTTCTTACTACTGCTTTTATTTTAGAACTGATAGGCAATTAGGAAAATGAGCAAGTAGAAGCAAGTGTAGCAGAAGAGCAAAGGACAGAAGAGACTGGGAGAGCTAATCTCAGGCATTTAGAACACCAGTGTCCTGGGGTTAACAGAGAGCGTCTGTTAGGTCTAAGGGGCTGCCCTGACCCTAAACCATGACAACCAGGAAAAGGCTTTGATCCTTTGTCGTCAACACTTCCTCCTCCCACCACCCCCTACTTTGTGAGAAAGACAGTTGCTGGTTGAATTTTTTCTTTTAAGAATCTCCTGCTGAGATTTTTTTTTTTTTTCTCCTCCCCTTGGTGCTAGGCATAAACTATCCTTCTTTCTATCTTCAGCTTCCCATCTGTTAGCAGAAAGTGATGAGTCTGAAGAAAACTGCTTTGGAAAGTAGGGTAGCTTCCCTCATGGCAAGATACTGTGAAAGCTTGACAAGTTCGTTGTGACCATTTGCCTCTTTTGTCCTCATTGTTAAGAATCAGAAAATGGCTTTCTTTTAACTTGTGCAAAATATTTGTCTATCTAGAAAGAATAAATTATTTTAATTCCCTTTTCAGGGCTTATAATAAATTTAGTTTGTTGAGATTTCTGTTGCATATGTATGATTTCTTGCTGAGTTTCTAAAGAGAAAAGAATCTCGTAAAGAGACATATTGAGAGGTGACTCATACTGAAACCTAGATTCCTTTCCTGACTTAGTCTGTGCTTACGAGTGGGGGTAGGAGAGGGGAAAATGCGAAGAGAGAAGATGCAATGAATGAGGAATAGCTGCAAGGATTTAGTAGTTGTTACCCTCAGCAACATTCAGATCAGATCTGTTGGTGTGTCTTTCCATTCATCTCTTTCCCTACACTTCAATAATCCTTGAATCCTTGGGCCACTTTTAGTCTATTTGGCAGGCAGGTAGAGACTTGAGTAGAAGGTAGAGAATTTGAGTTCCTGCCAGCAGTGAAAACAGATGACCAGGTTGAGGGGAAAAAAAGGCTAATGATTCCCACAGAATACCAAAAAGCTGTTTGGGAATAAAGTTTTATGAAATATCACTGATTTGTGAAGAAAAGTCCATTTTAATCTTGTATATTATTAGATGGCAGAGAAGCAAGCAAGGCTTCATTAACTTAGCTAGGGAGAGAGGATTTTTTCTTGATTTCTTCCTGCTTTTAGTTGTATAACCATTTTACATTCATATTTTCTGTTTCTTTAGGAATAATATCTTCTCAATTGCTTGTCATTACTGGCATTCTTCTCTGGCCAGACTATTTAACTTATTTTTACTTAATTTATTTGAACTATTATTACTGTTGCAGTAGTATGTGGTGCTTTGTATCTGAAGGAGCAAAAGCCATGAAAGGTCTAGAGCTTCCCTAACCATTATACAATAATCTTGACAATATTGGAAATCAGAATTGTACTTAATTTTGTATTGAAAGCTTGGATCTTCTCTTGTAATCTCATATTTCCTTTCTTATTTCATATTTCCTGTTATCTTGTACATGCTCTCTAGAGTACACTCTGGCCTTTAATTACAAAAGCTTGTTTTCTGTACAAATTTTCTTTTCTTTAATAATCCTAATGTTACTTCTGTCTAATGGGAAGCAACTGTTGTAGTGTCCGCTTAATGGTTTTCAACAATAATGAAAAAATGAGGCACAGATATGTAATAATTTTTTTAACAGATCTGATATGATTTCTTTTTGTATTTAAAATTGTTTAATACCATTAAACAGCCTAATGGGAAAAAGAGCTGAGGCTTTTATTTATGGTTTAATTATTTTTTATTAAAGAAACTTAAAGTTACAATTTTTGTTCATATTCCTGATATACTGGCAATAGGTATGTGTTGTTCATGCTGCAAATCATTCTTACATAGTTGATATGTGTGTCTCAATCTCTTGGTTTACACCATTGTTTTAATAGTGACGCAATTGTATTGCCTACATTTATTTTATATCCACTTTCCTATAATATCCTCATACTTCTGTTTTCCATATTCCATCATATTGTTTCGGCATAGTGTTCAATGAACATGTAAATGGTTGCCTAAAATATTTCAGTTTTCTGTTCAGCCTTTCTAGTGGGTATACTCCGTTTTAGAGTGATCTAGCTTGAATTTTAATTTAATTTAGCAGTTTCTTATAACAACTGCTAAGATATTGTGGTAATTTTGAAGAATCCTTGGACATGTTATCTATACCTCTCTTGATAACTTTCATGTACACTTAAGCATTTCTAAAATATACCAAGGTTTAGGGGGTTTGTGTAGTACAGACCCTGCAATGTGGCAAGGAGAATAATGTAGCTCAGCTGAGATGTTAAACACCTTTGCTGGTACCTGATGCTTACAATAAGAAATCATGGAATTCTTTGAAATTGCAATCAGTGCTTATTTGGATCTAAATACCTTCAAATATCCAGCGATTAGGTTCCTAAGCCCTACTGAAAGCCAGTGGTGAGAAGTGAAAAGGTGACTGTGCTTCACTTGCATGCTTTTGAAACTATAGCCTTAGCCTCTGCTTCAGCTTCACCTCTGCAGTGATCCTTTCCTTGTTATCTGCCTAGGCAATTTATTGTTCACAGATCCCTTTCAGATGATGGCTCTAGATACAAAACCTACTTTAGATCAATTCTGCTCATTTTACATTTTCTTACTTTGGGTTGTTTCTTATATTAAACCAGTGCAATAGAATACAGGTTATTAGTTTTTATCAGGCATCAGGACATAAGAAATAATCAAATTACAGGTTTCTAAGATATATTTTGATATACTGTTTAAAATAGTCCTCTTCTGAAAGTGGTATATTTACCTAACATACAGGCTTGGGGTCATATGACGTCCTTATTGTACTTTATTATGTTTTTCTTAATTCAGTTGCAACTTTGTCACCTTATGTCCCAAAGCCAACTCACAGCAACCCTGTGTTCTACTTACATAAACTTTATATTTAATGAAACTAGATGTCCTGCCCAGAGATAAATCTTTGATGCACTCTGACCTGCCTGTATTTCTATTATCTGTGTCTGTATAATCGTTGTCTAATAGTAGTAAATAAAAAAGAAAATCACTGTTAAGAATATTTGCTCAGTGAGCAGGGAAATCACTTTTGACAGCTAGAACATGCATTGAACCCAAAGGCAAATAAGTAAAAAAATTATTAATATAATATAGAAGGGCTTTTCCTTTCTTCCCAGTACTGTAAAGGAGGATGATGGGGGAAAGTACAGAACGAAGAATACAATTAAATGGCAAGATGCTTTACGTTGCCTAAAGCACATGTAAGATTTACTCATTAAAAAAAAAAAAACAACTTTAATTACATTTGTAGAAAGCCAGGCATGGGAGAGATAATTAATCCATACAGTGGCCAAAAGGAATTTCTTTGTCTGTAGTCTTGAGTGGTAATTGGTTTCCTTTTTCTAAATGATCATAGGGAGATAGTATTTTATTTTGTAACTTTCTCTTACTTACGGGGTGCTGAATTAGGAGGTCTGCAGGCTAAAAATCCCATTTTCAAGGATTGTTTTTTCTTCCTTTGTTTCTTTCCTTCTTCCTGCCTCCTGCTTACCTAACCACTGCTCCTTTCCTAGCCAGGTAGTCTGGCCAAAATAGCTACTGCCATCTGGAACAGTCCCTATGAACCTCTCGGTGACTTCCTCTCCTTTGAAATGTCAGCTTGAATCTTTTCTCCCTTGCTTACTGCTCCTTAATTTTCTTTTCATTTTGTTATTCATTATTCAACAAGGTGACTGTTGTTTGATTGTGTTGATGTACAGTGTGCATGAAAAATGCTATGCAGAGAGAGCTCTATGTTCCTCCTCTGTCTTTGCCATTATCCTAATCCACATCAGGGTCTGGCTGCTACTGATATGTCATCTCTCCTGTGAGAATTATCTAGTGTGATGTATTGCAATTATATTTAGATGCAATATGAGCACAGAGCTGTCTCATTTTTCTTTTAAAACATGCAAAGAAAATAAAATTCAGACAAGCCATTATTTTTCAATTAAGATGAGATTTTTAATATCAATCCCAACACATTTTTGCATTTTCAGAAATTTGGTGAATTGCTGAATTTTCTGATAAGCAAATGAAGCATTGCTTTTTTTTCCATAAAGGTTATTCCTGTCGTTGTGCAATTAGATAGGAATGTCAGTTTTGTTCTCTTTTTAAATAAGCTACACTTAAGGTTGTTTGAAATCATGCTCTAGGACCTTGACATTGAAAAATCAGGAGTGTACTAATAACTAATTATTGCATTAAATGAGTTTAACAATGATTTTAAGACACTTTTCTGAATAATAATATGATTGTTCTGAGATGTTATTCTAGTGTTAGGTTTAGGACAGAGGCTGACTCATGGTTATAGATGGTCAGAATTGACAACATAGGGCTATTAGCAATGCATTTGGCTAAGCAGAGTATAAGCAGTGAAATCTGTAAGCTTTTCCACACAGCTATGCCGGCTAAACTTAGTCTTTGTCCTGTGGACAGCACTGAAAACCACAGAGCACTAGATTATTTGCTTTAACTGACTGAAGAGAAAAATGATTTTACTAGACCTGTTTTCTTGAAATATTTGCATAATCTTTCAGTCAGAAATTAATAATACATACTATGTACTTCAAAAAATCTCTTTTTTTTTTTTTAAATTTGGGGAGTATTGTGTGATTGTCTGTTCTTTTAGATATTTGTCCTGTCTTTTTGATTTACCTACATATTGGTGGTGTTTGCACAATGCAATACAGTGCCTTGGACTGTAGCTATGGCTGCCTGTCATTTCCAAAGAAGGATTTTTAGATGGTAGTGTGTATTTATCATTTACAAAGAGCTATTTCCATTTCTAGTGTTCACTCCTAGGTGAAACTAATCTTTTCTGGGTCAAAACTTTCATATCAGTATTGGAATTAGGGGCAATAAAGGATGATGGGAGGAGGTTGGTAATGAACAGAGAATTTTCATTTCCAGGGCCACTTTTGGTGTTGAGATGTTCTTGCTTGGGAAGGGCATTTCCAGGTACAGCTTCATTTCAGTTTACGCTGTTATCCAAATGGCTACTTTGTGTCTGTGTACCTTCATCAGAGAAGACTTTTTTCATGACCTTCCTATATTTTCTTCCCAGGTATGTATCCTTTCCAAGGAAACGTAGGTCTGGCAATTCAATGTCAAAACTTACTCTGTAAAGACATTGGCCTGTTTAAAGAATTAGAAGTGAGACCTTGAACTGCTTTTGGAATTGCCTGTGAGAGACTTGATACACACCTGCTGTGTCACAGCGATGTAAGCCTTAAAGAATGCAAGTAGTCACAATTTCTATCATCTTGAGCTAGCATATCATCTTCACTCTGTACTTCAGCTATACTGGGAATGATAAACACAGTAATCACAATGTCCAGAATGCTAGCCAAGTAGCTACAGTTTCCCAGGAAGCTGGAAGTGTAGAAGGGGGAAAATGCAAGCTGATTGTGACTGGTGCTGCTATAGCAAGTGGATGTTTCATGTGCCAGCTTGGAATAACTTCATCTGATAGTCAGGTTTGGGTATCTTCATATCTGTTCCCTGCAAAGAGAGATGCTGCCATGCACAGCAGTGGTCTGTCTTGTGTTAAGGAATTGAGAAACCTCATATTGATGCTTTTACTGCCTTCATATGTGGGGACTAGTAGCTGGGTGGAGCTGGGTTATGGTTTCTCAGGCTCTGTAAAGTACTTCCCAGTGTGACAATCTTTCACACTCTAGTGACAAAAATAGTTAAAGGCTGTGAGATCTTCTTTGCTTAATTCTACAGCAAGTGGGTGTATTTGGTGTGTTGGAGCTATGAGCTGCAGTGGTCACCAAACAAAACTTTTTGGTTTATAGGCAGGATTTGGATGAGGTTATTTTTTTTTTTAATCTTTTCCTCCTGGAATGAGGTCAAGAGGGTTATTTTTTTTCATTTGCTCCAGTATTAGATTTCTTTGCCCCATTTATAGCAAACCCTTGAGGAATTAAGCAGATAAGGAAATCCTGCAGGATATGGAAACTTCTTTTTTAATTTTACATTCTAATTTTAAAGGACATTTGGCCAAGTGTTATTACTTGTGTAGAGACTCTTTCAAGTTCTAGAAATCTGGAGCAGTCTTTGTGTTTCAGAGGCAAATAAAATTTGCCTTTTTTTTTTTGCCTGTGAGCTAGGTTGAAATATTTGGAAAGAAATGAACCAGTTATTTCTGACTGATTCATTTTGGCTTAGGAAGCCTATATTGAAGATGGATCATTCTGAGTAGGGAATAGGATAGCAATTTGCATGAGATATATAAATTATTATTGCTGATTACAAGATCCAAGTCAAGCTTATGAGCTTTGTGTAAGGCCATCATTTTGCAATCTGCAGTAAATTACTAAATGGCTTTTGTTTTATTGGTGTCTTTGGGTAGTAGTCTGGGGCGGGAGGGGGAAGATTTCTGAGTTGTCTCTTGCAAAGCAGATCGTAACTTCTGTAAAGAAGCAGAAGACTGAGAGAGCTGTCTTGGACAGAATGAAGCTTTGAAGTGTGCCTTTTGAAATACTTATGTATCGCATTTATTCACAGACTGCTTCTGCTGTGGTGTCCAGAATGTGCTGCTTTAAATGCTTACGTAACCAAAATTCTGTGGAAGGCACCGCAACTCTGATTACTCTGTTGACAAACTTGGTGAGAATCAGAGTGGATGACTGGGCCCTTTGGGAGTGGGCTCGTCAGGGCTGCTGCAGTGCTGTGAAAGGGCTGTGCTTTTCTGGTGAAACTGCATCAAACATTCCTGCAATCCATGAAACAGATCATCAACTGGGGCTTCCACTTTTTTTTTTTGTGAACATTTAGTTATTTATAAATAAGTATAAGGACTGAAAAAAAAAAAAAACTTCTGTTTTTTTTTCCTTAATATTACAGGACTTCAATTAGGAACACACCGTTCTCTTGGAAGGCTGAGGTAGAGGTGGTGCTGCAGAAAAGTGCTGCCTGTCCCCAACACAGTGCTATGTAATGCTGGTGGGTCATGGTATTTTTTGAAATGTTGATATACGTATAGCTTCTGACTAACTTGCCCTGTCTGTTTCCCAGTGAAACAAGTTGTTACATTAGATTAATATTTTCGCTTTTGATGTCTGAAAATAAGGAAAAATATTCTTGTGATCATATTTACCTGTGGTTGAAGACAGTGCTGAAAGCACTTGTCTTTCCTCCACCATTGAACACTTGCTGTGAGGCTTCATGCATCTGCTTTTCCTTCTCTAGTGTTTTCTTTCTTTTACTTTATATATGCAGGATCCTTGCTTGACAAAGGACTAGTGTCATTCTAACCTGAAGAGCGTAGGTGTGCCATTGTGTTTTCTGTGATTCCCAGCTGCAAGAACATACTTGACTATTGAGCCATTGTCTTATTTTCCCACCTGCTCTTCCCTTGATTGCCATAAATTCCAGAATTACAATGGTACAGGATAGGGTTAGCAACCCAGGGTGGGTCATTAAACAGCACCATATGAACGTAGTTTTTATATTGACCTGTCAATGCAAGGAAATGCTTTTTAAGTCCTGTGAGCTTCTAAGATATCTTCCCCCAAGTGACTATACCTTTGAAGTGCCACACTTCAGGGCAGCTGAGGATTCAGGAAGGATCATAAGATGTTGCCACACTCAGAGGCAAGATACTACTGGTCTTGTATGCTATTCATGGTTTCTGTTCCCCCATGGGAAGGAGCTCCCAGCTTTTACTAGGTCAGGAGCTTAGAGACTTGTCACAGTCCTCTGTCTGAGAATAAGAGGTGTGATTTGATATAATTTTTCTCTCTGTCCTTGGGGTGCAGTGGGTACTGTTAACCTCGCATAGTTTGGGTCATTTCTTTGTCTGTGTAGTTCCTAGTAATGTTTTTACATAAAAACTCCCGCAGTCTTTATGGCATTATCAAGTAACAGTTCCACTTCAGTCACACTGAGCATGAAGGCTATTACAGGTTCCAAAAGCAAGTAAATGTCAAGAAAAAAAATTGCCATTTAAACCAGGATTCTCTATTCAAATTGTTTATTTCATCCAAGCATACAGTTGGATTAAAAATGTCTTACAAATCCTCTTGCAGCTTGCTACTCAAACAGGGCTTTGGTAGCATTGACAGCAACACAGCTGATCAAGCAAGCCTGTTGGACATGTGGCTTCTACTGCATGATGTGCTTCTTTAAATCACCCAAAATGGCAAGTTTATGCAAAGAAGTGTGAACTGGGTGTAACTAACTTTGTTGTCATAATGCAGGTACTTCTGAGAAGAAGGTATTGACTGATAGCAGGTCCACCTGTAAGCTGAAGAAGTTCTGATTCTTACCTCTATTAGCAGGTGGAATTTTTGATGTGATTTTTTTTTTTCTTTTGCTTTTTATCCTGTGTTAAGTTTGTTGTGCAGGTGGTTAGGTTTGTAAGTGACATACCAGGAAAAAGGCCAGGGTACTTCCTTATAAATGTGTGTGATACATTAAGTGAAGGCCAACAGCTGACCCTCCTGTTCAACACAGTGGATTTAGTAACTTCATACAAAGCAGCAAATTATGAATCTGTCTTACACAAGTTTGCATAATGTGGGAACTGGATCCCAGCCTCCCTGCTCTTTCCTTGGGCTTTTTGTTAGGAGCTCAGAAGCAAAGCTTTGGGGTTTTATTCTTTACTTTTTTTCATCTTAACTATATTAAGAGAGTTTTCCTACAGGATTTTACCTTCATTATTTCCATATATACTTGAATTTTGTTCCTTCTAGCTTAAAGTTTTACAATGCCTAAATCAAAATGTCCCTGTTATAAGCTTACAGTCAGTTTGGTAATGTAACAACTTAATAGTACTATATAAACATATTTCTTGCAAGAAAAATTGTTTGGACTGAAACCATATGCACATGTTAATAGGAAATATTTGTCACACTTTTGCTTTTCTGCCATTTTTTTATTTGTTTCAATGCTTATTAATAGCATCCTTCTGAAACTTCTCTGATGAGAGAATATACAGTAGATTTTTTTTTTTTTAATTCCGTAACTGGAGTGCAGTTTGAAATGTCTTGGATGTGATTCCAAACAGAGATGAATGGGAGTGAAATAATATGTAGTCCTTGTATGAGTACATAGCTGTAATTACATTTAGGGACTTTGCTGATGTTATAAACCACTAGAACAAAACTCTATCAATAAATAAATTATCATTCTCTATTTTCTGTAAATCAATCCATAGAGACTTTTGCCTGTGGAGCTTAGAATAAGGGACTTGATATATACTAATCTAACTTCTGAGTTCACATCCTGCTCTTTGGAGAGGTTTCAATACTCATTTGCACTGCTTCCCACCTTTCCCTTACATTAATACAGTTGCATTAGAAAGGTAGTACTTTTGGAGAGCTTAAAATTGTTGCCAGGTTTGAATTAATCTCCATCACCTTCCAACATGACGCTGCATTAGTCTGGGTTTTTTTGTTGTCCTGTAAATCATTTTTTCCATAGAAGATCATAAAAGATCAAGCAATGCTTTCTAGTGCTTGGTGTCTCACACCTGAATCTTCTTGGAGATCTGGTGTAGCTGATTGTTTAGCTGTCAGCCCTGGCTATCCACTTGATTTAAAAAATATTGCTTCATTGTCAAGCGATTTCTGTCCACCTAACAGGCAATGGTGATCGGTAAGGGTACACATAAGACTTTTTTCTGCTCCACATGGTTGTGTCCTAAGATTTTTCATGTGAAAATGTAAGGGATGTTGTCCCAAGTAAGGTCAACTATCTACAGTCATCTGCAAACTCTGCTTCTTATGGAAATGATTAGCTTAGAAATCATCCACAACATTGGGGTTGTCTTGCATGAGTTCGCTGTGTAATGGGTAGCTGTGTTGAAATTCATCTGATGTCCAGTTACAGAATCTTGAAAGGTCTTTTTACCCTCCTTAATGGTTAGCCCTCATCATTTGAGCATGAATAACTTTGCATCTTCACTTGGCTTTGCCATATTCCTCCCTTTTCTGCATAATGTGTAAATATGCAGAGCCTCCACATCATGGTTTGGCTCACCCAACAGCTCGGCCAGTGACCTGCTGCAGGTGGGACAACTGAGCACTTACTCCTGCTCCTGTTCCCATCTTTTCAACCAGATTTTCCTAAAAGCAAAGGTCTTCTGTTTTATCTTGTAGTAGCTTAATTGTAATATGACTCTCTTCATGAAAGCCATTTATGAAAGCCTATGAATATGTATTAGTTTATAAGATATCCAAATCTGTAGATCCAACTGACTTTTGCCTTATGCACGTGCACACAGCAGATTGTGAACCATGGGTTCCCTTTACAGAAAACTGACTTTCTTCCCAAGTAAAAGGTGTTTATCTACCTGTTTATTTCTATATTTAATAATTTATTCCCACTTTCCTGATAAAGGCACCAAGATTACTAGTCTGTATTACTTGGATATCCTCTATAATCTTAAAAAAGAAGAAAAGGAAGCACACCCACCCCACCACTCTGTCGCTCCAGTCTGTCTGGGCTGGAATAATCTTTCCTTTTGCCTATTAATTGGCAGTTGCTGCTTGTGTACAGCAGCTTGTTTAGGCCAAATTTTCTAGTTGCATGTTACACACAAACCTATTTTATTAAAATCATTACTGAAGACCAAAATGTGGATGCAAGCTCTAAAATAGTTTTGCTGGATTTTAATCTTTTATGTTCTTGATACCTAACAGATTATATTGTTTTGTTTTTTTTTTTTCAAATCTTCCTCTTCTGTTTCTTTTTCATCCTGCTTTTACATGCAACTGTCCTTTCTACTTTATTTTTTTAACCAAGTTTCTGACCAGATGGAGAGTTTTACATATTATCTGTCAGGTTTTATTGTACAGGATTTTGAATCAGCAAGGTCAGTGCATGGGAAATTCTGTTATTCATAATGAGGAATAGGTGGCACTCTTGTTATTTTTGTTTGGCTTCCTGAAATAAATCAGGTGTGTGTACTCTTTCAGTAAGATTTCTTTTTATAGAGTAAGTGCTTTAAAGAGTGTTCTTGAACATTTTTTAAAAATATGAATATGGCATTGGCTCATTTTACATATATATTTATTTTAAAATTGTTTATATATTTTCACACTATTTCATTAGGCAAAGAAGAAAGCCAACAAATCCTTTAATGTCACTTTAACTCCAGCTACTAATACCATTATAGTTAGTACTTTCTTGTTAGTTTTGCATTCAAAGTATTGATTTAAGCTGGCATGGTAATCGTAGCACTATTGAATGAAAGGAAATGGCTGTTCAGCCCTTGCTAACATGTCAATAGAGCCTTTATTTCCTAAGCTGGGGTAGTAGATACCTGTCCTAATTCTATGTATTGATTATAGAATTGTATAGGTTTGTGAGTTTGAAAGTTTTGTCTTAAAATCTAAAAATCCTGAAATGAGGAAAAATACATGCTGGTGGAGGTATGACATGTTAGATGTTTTCTATAACTTTAAAGGAAAACTCATTTCAACTCTACTGAATGGCTTGTTTTTTTTTTTTTCCTCCTCTTAGCGTGCAGCTTGGACATGGTTCCATGGAGGTATTTTAACCTTGAGGCTTGATTACTCCAAATGAAATCAATGTCTTTATTACTGCTGTCTGACAGTTTCACATGGCTGAGGCAAAGTGATTTGGTGACCTCAGTTCCATGTCTCTTGATCTGTTTATCAATCAATTGAATCTATCATTGCTTTTCCCAGAAGCATGCCTCATGATTGAAATGAAAGGGGATAAGCAGCATTGGAAGGAGCAGAGATTAAAAAAGTTTCCATTCTGTCTCTGTCCAAGAGTATGGATCTCCTTCACATAAGTATCTAAAATACCTCAGTATTTTGTGACACATTCTTGCCATGTAAACCTCCCTGTGATGGGGTTGTGGCTTGTCCAGTGCTACAAATTCTTCTCACAGGATTTCTCAGTTGACATCCTCTAAGTAGAGCCATTCCCAAGTACTGAGTGTCTTCTGAGGTCATGTTTGGTGTGCAGTTCAAACTGAAAAATGAATAGATAATGTGAAAGGAAACATGAATAATAAAGGAGAAGCTCCTTATAGACAAAAAAACCCCATTTGTGTGATATTCCTCAAACATCTAGTAACAGATGTTACTACCTAATCATACCATTATGTACACTGTGCTCTTTTATATATTTATATATATATTTTATATATTTTCAATGCTTTAATTTTAGTTAACCACAGTTTATGTTTCTGGAATTGAGACGATGCTTTGCTAGAGTGCTGTGAACTTAGTTGAAAGAAAATCCCTTCTTGAAATAGTTTCCAGTCTAATTTAGATTTTAGCTATCTTTGCTTAAAAGAATTTAGTATATATTCACTGGGGAAATGGTGCTTTATTTTAATTTTGATAATGATTGAAATCTGGAATTAAAAATTGAACAGGCTATTTTGTTTTTAATGGGTGGAGAATCATTTTATAACTTGGAGTTAATTTTACAATTTCACAGGTTATATTTTTATGCCCTCCTGTGTAATACAGGCTTCTGTATTTCTACTGATCCCTTGCTTTTTCTCCTGCAAATTGGTTGGGGTTTTTTTAAATTTCTATATCCTGAAATGTTTGAACAGTCCAAAATAAAAGTCTATTTTGGGGCAGGAAGTTTTCTTGATGACTTGAATAACATTTACTTTTACTTTCTAATGCCACATCAGCTTTAGAGCTATTAGATGCCATTAAAGCAAAGGATTTTCCATTTTGTACAATAATACAAGTCCCAAATGGTGGTAGTTCTTGAAGTTAGCACTTCTTACCCAACTGTGGGAGTACTAGCATCTTTGAGAGATTCCAATTTTGTCTCTTATTTATGCTTGACATTTAATGTGCTTGACATTCTGATTATTTTACACCTACCTAATTTCTTCTAGCTCAAGGGATAATGACAATATTTTAAACAGTTGTGAAGTGTAGCTGTATGTTATTAAGCAGGTGCCACACTACAAATGGAAGGAAAAAGCTCATAAACTATTTCTAGAATCATTGTTTTTGTGTTGTGTTATCTCAGGGTCAGCTGGAGTTGGTCATCAGCTGGCTCAGCTGTGCAACTTGGGTATCTGTTCCACTACTAGGAAGATAAAGCCTTACTATTATATGATGTCCTTTTATTTACCTATATATGTATCTGCGTGTAGATAGATGTATATAAAATACATAATGCTGGACTGTGTACTTATGTTGTGTCCTTTGTGCTTTAGAGGTGAGGCATTATAGTGATAGGTTTCTGTGTGGTTACTGAGGGCGTCTGTTTTTCCTAAAGGCTGAATTAAAATGACACTAAAAGAACATACTCTGTATAAAATGTAGTCCATTAAAGCAAGCTCTTGTGTCTATAGCACACAGTGCTGGTATAGTAGGTCTTAGAAGCAGCTGTCCTGTGTTCTTAGTTTATAGATAACTGGGATCATTGGAAAAAGAAATACCTAATTGTAAGTAGAGTTAGTGTATGGTCTTTCCTCTCCCGTTCAAAAGTATTTTTAAGAACCATCATTGTTGAGTTTTACTCCCATGTAAATATGTGGTTCCCTACAGTCTTGTAAGATTTTAGGCTCTTTCAAAAGGGGTAAAATGGGTATCAGAGAAAGAGGAAGCGGAAGGGAAATGGTAGGAAGACCAAGGTCTTTTGAGAAGTACTGCTGGTGGTCACAATTCTGTTTCCTCTACTAGAAATTTTACATTGCATTTAGATATTGTAATTATGAGTAAGTTGACTACATGAAGAGTGATGAAGAAATGTTAAAATGTTTTATTTTATAGAACCATGTGGGGACATTTGAAGTATTTACCCAAGTCCTCACAAAATAATCATCATGTCCCAGCAAGGGGTCCTTGAAACAGCATTAACTGAATGTGTTACAGGACTGATTTTATAGATCTATATATCTCTTTATTTCACAATCTTGCCACCTGCTGGTATACTGTGGCAATAAAAATTTGGTTAGAAACCTAAGAGTCATATTTACTTAGGTGGGCAAGATTTTGAGAGCGGGATTGAAGACTGGACTATGAGCAAGTTCTTGGTTTTTAGTGTGCCAGTTCAGTGTGTTTTTCCTTTATTGTGTCAACATTTGGTGCATTAAGGTTGTGCATCTCTTTGCATTAAATACATGTTTTCCTCCCCACTCTGACTTCTGCAGTTATGAAGGAAGAGAAAGTCTAGAATTATTGTGTGCTCCTGGAACACTGAGTCATGGCACATTAATCTTCAAAATAAATTTCAGATATAGTTTAAAAAGAAGTGGTGTCCTGAAATTCCCAGATAAAATTTTGCAAACTGAATTTACCAATGTTATGGTAGGAAGATTTAAGGGTGGTGGTTCTCCCTAAAACAAGTACTACAAATCCAAGCAATAGGGTACTCAAATTTGGATAAAGTTAATGACAAGATGACAAGACTTGGCTTCTTTAAAACCTAATGGCAGGAGCTCTGGGGAAGCTCGCTCCTTTCTGTTAATCCAAGGTGAAGCAGATATGGTTTTACTGGTGTCTGTGTGGGAAAACCCTCATGTATAATAAAAGATGTTTTGACATAGTTTTCAAAGGTCATTAAGCAATCCTGGTTTTGCAAGCAGAATTCAAACATGATTTACTGAGGGGTATGATGAACTGATCATTAGCTGGAACTTTTAAGTCAGAAGTGGATGTTTTCTCTATAAAGATCGCCTCCAGCTGTGCCATATGCTGTTGTTTGACACAGGAGTAACTGAATAAAATTCTGTGACATGGGTCAAAAATAGCATCTTACTGGAACACATTGGTTCCCTTTTAATACTAAAATGTGAAAATTTAATTTCTTTTTATCTGTCTTTATGATGGTAGTGTTGATGTGTTCACACGTGGAACATTTGCATCCAGCAGGACCTCTCTTGTTTGCAGAGCTGCTGCCTGTGATTTCAGTTTTCCTTCTTGAGTATCTGTTATGAAACAAGTCAGGATGCAGTTTATTCTTATGACATCATTATGTTGACTTTAAGACCTCTCAGTTGTTCATCTCAGGTTCTTATGTTATTCAGTGCTTACATGGGGAGAATTAACTCCATCTCAGCCAGACCCAATCCAGGGGAATCTCTCAGCCCTCTGCTCCCCTTCCCCTCTGTCTTTCCCCCTCATACACAGACAGAGGCAGACACACACAAAGCCCTCTCCCAGCTGTACACTGGGTCCCCCAGCTCCAGTAGATTGCAAACAGCCTGTCATCCTCTGCAGTGTCTCTCCTGTGTGATCCCATACAGCACAACCTAAACACACTCCTGCATTTTCTCTCCTCCTGTTCTCTCTGAGGCCAAGTAGCAGATACCAGAGCCAACACAAAGCACTATTTTGTTTGCTGTCTGCCTTCTCATTCTTAACTGTTTCTTGGCCACACTCATCCCCTTCCCACTTTGAGCCCCTTATCCTTCCCCTTCAAGCTAATGTTTTTAGCCTGAAGAAGAGGAGGCTGAGAGGAGACCTTATTGCTCTCTACAGCTGCCTGAAAGGAGGTTGTACTGAGCCCAGTGTGGGCCTCTTCTACCTAGTAACTAATGACAGGACAGGAGGAAATAGCCACAAGTTGCACTGGGGGAGGTTCAGATTAGATATTAGGAAAAATTTCTTTACTGAAAGAATAATTAAGCATTGGACCAGGCTGTCCAGGGATGCGGTGGAGTCACCATTCCTGAATGTGTTCAAAAAACAGGTGGATGTGGTGCTTCAGGACATAGTTTAGTGGTCATGGATGTGCTTGGAGATCTTTTCCAGCCTTAATGATTCTATGATTCTGTATTCTGTATTTGCCCTTTTAGTATGGAATATTAATAACCTTGGGTAGCTGTTCTGGAGCAGCTTGAAGTGCTGAAAGTTTAGACTTATCTTCTCCAGGGTACTAACTAGTTTTAAAGATGATGGAAATTATAGCCAGTTGAAAGTCTCCAAAGGACTGTGCATTAAAAATACCATTTATTTACTCATATGAGAGGCCATGGGGCTACAGTGCTTATAAATGGACAAGAGTGAGAGATTGTTGGGACTGAGGCTCATAGCTCCTCATGGACCTTTGGTCACAGAGTTAAAACTTTTTAATCATGTTATTTTACCACAAAATGTCAGTAACTATTTATGACACTAGATGTTTGCTCTTGTATCCATTTCTCCTGTAGGGTATCCTTTCTATCAATCCTTGTTTATTCTGTTAATTTCCTTAATTCTCTGGGGCTTGACAAGTCTAATTATCTCTTTTTCTTTCTTCCAGTTTTGAAATCAAGATTGATTAACCAACACGAAAAGACCCAGCTGGTTATCTGACTTGGAACCCTGTTTATGAAGCACTCATTCGTTCTTACAAGATGACAGTACTGTATGTTGTATTTTCTTTTTCTCCACAAAACTAAATATCAACTGTTGAAGCTTAATTGAAATCCTAGAAATAGTAAATTCCTAAGGAATTAAACTGTTATTGATAAGTGGGATCTTGTTTTTTAGCATAGTGACACTAACCAAGGAAATAGGAGATCTCTATTTTATTACCATATTACCGATCAGGGCTCTCTTCCACTTGAAAATGCTACTTATTGTTTCACATCATTTAAGGAGAGCTTTCCTTAGTTTGAAAGATCAACCTGCTTTCTCTGTACATTGTGTTGTGTGAAGTGGGATTAGTGAATGTGACAAATGTGTGTTTTTGACTGCATAAATAAGGGGTATATAAGGGCCAGTCCTGAAACCCAGGGTAGAGACTGAGGAATAAGTGCAGGAGGAGACTGCAGATGACACCTCAACAAACATGTAGCTCTAGCAGAACTCTAGATTCTCTCCCACCTCCCAGGACTTCCGGATTTTTGACTAAATAATGCTTCCTCTGGATTGATTTAAACAGTAATTTTTCACAGATAGAAGTTTGTTCTTTATAAGATATACCCTCAATTTTAATTGCAAAATTGCATAAAGTATCAGCCTTATAACCCAAGTGTGGGAATCCTTCAGTGAAAGTTCCAGCAGTAATATTAAATGGCTTATCCTTTTTTTTTTTAATATAATGAGATATGTTGCATAAGGTAAAACTTAATAAAATTAAGCTATTAGATACAGGTGGAGTGTTTATATGTATGTCATCATGCTATATGTGTTATGAATCTTACCTTTTCCAGTTCTGTGACAGTGTTCTGCCTTAACAGTGACTTTTTCATTTCTGTAATTAGGTGGTGGGGTTATTTTAATTGTTGAATTTTGGTAGCAATAAATTTACATAATGTTCCACTTAGACTAGCAGGAATCCAAGCAACTCTATCAGGTACAGGGCAGCACCATATTATTTCAATCATTTCTTTAGTTATAACTGCAGTAGAAGTCTGGCAGCTTGAACTGTCTGAACTTTAGAACCATGGTAATCCTAAGTTGCTGAACTTGCTCTGAATATTTGAAAATTCTTATTTTTTAAGTGAAAGGAAAAAGCTGGTATTTATTCTGGATTTTATGTTGAATAGTAAATATTTCTAGTGATTTTTAAGTGGTGATACAATAAATTTGTGATCAGTATTTTCATTAACCAAGAAGGGAAAATGAGGTATAATATTCAGACTATTACAGAAAAAGGAGAAATAGCACTCGCTACCTACTAAACCAAGTCTTGGGCTTATGAAATAGTAGAACCAATAAAAAAAAATTAATAACTATTCACTCTTAAAGTTTTGTACAGTGAAATATAAGATTGCTGTTGACTTTCATGATTGCAGGGAGATGCTTAAGAAAATTTGCTTTAGGGCAGTGATAAGTATATTTCCAGTATGGTAGTGAGATTGGTTAGGAAAGAAAAAGAATCACACTTGCTCTTTTTTCTAACAAGTAAACATAGGAAATGGACATAACAAGAGCATCCTGTTGTTTTGGGTGTCTCTCTGTTCACAGAACACCTCCTCTTGTGTGCAGTAGTAAGTAGTCTTAATGCTTGATACAAAAACTCCAAGAAATTAATAACAACTGCACTGATAAAAAGGCTTTGCAAGTTTCCTATGGGCAATTAAGGAAGCTTTCTGTAGCATATAGCTTTAAGTTCTGTATAGTTGCTATGAAAAAGACTTTATGAACTTGTTCTATATTATTTGCTTTTATACTGTATGTTAAAAAACTGAAAGTAACTGTTGCGTTTTGAAGTTTATAAAAGCTTTATACTGTACAAAGTAGCACTTGCACAACTTTTAATATATTTAAAATATTACATAATGTTTATGTAATTAGAAATTATTCAAGGATTTTCTCTCTTTACTCACTAAAAATTTCCAAATGGATTTCCACTAGGGTGATATGTGTACCTATAGTTCTCACTTCCATATAAAAGTTTGCTAGGCTCTTTTAACTAAAGCTAATCTAATTTACATCAAAATGTTCTACTTAGTGCCTATAGTTTTTCATTATAGAGCAGAATGAAAATACAGGCATAATGACTATGTGGGCAACTGTGACATCTTAAGATACTGCAGTGTGTTGAGCATTACATCTCACTGACATCAGTCTTTGACTGCAGTAGTTTGACACTGTTGCTTTAATGAAGGTTTTAATCGGTACCGTAAGCTGTGCAGACCAAATATTGGGCTTGTTTTTCCAAATACGAGAGATTCAAGCTTCATTTGTTTTTCAAAAACTCTTAAAACGAGTAGTCTATAATCTATTTGTCAAATACTTAAATGTCTGTAAGATTGAAAAACAAAGACAGACTTAGTAGAGATGGATCTTTCTTAGTCATTCAGCTATTGGAAAAAAAAAAAAAAGCCTCCCCAAGGTTTTTGTAATTTTTTTTTTTTACAAAGAAATAAGAAGAGTTTGAAATAATGTTTTCTCTATTTCTTACTATAATACACAATAGTTTAATTTCTGTTGTGGAAGGCAAGCTTCCAGGCACAATCACACGTTTCAGTATGCTTATAAAAATAAAAAATTGTAATCCCCCCAGACAAACTTTCTTAAAGAACGCTGTGATTTTAGCCTCTCAGATACTGTTCTAGGAAGATATAATGGTCTAAGTGTCTATCCTTGAATTTCACTGTTTAACTTGCCTCCAAACCAGAACTGGGATTTCATTTCCATAAGATGTTGCTTGTTTTCACTGGTGAATCCAAGACAACCATTCTGGTTACATCTTAACAGAAGTTTAGGTAACGTTAAACAGGATGTAACACCACTCTGACTGTGGGATTTTGTCTTGTGTGGCCAGGAGCACATCAGGATTATTTATTCACAAAGTTACCTGTAACTAAAAATATTACCATGTAAGAACCTTTACAGTTTTTGTGGAATTTAGTTAAGTTACTAAGGTATTATTAAGCTAAGTTATTAAGGTATTATTAAGCTAAGTTACTAAGGTATTTGAGCTGCTGTGTTAATTCTGTAATACTTAAAAATGTAAAAGTTGGTTGTAATTGAGAATGAAGAAGCTGAAGAAATGGTTTCATCTTCAGCATCAGATGCAGCTACACTTGCATTTCACTGTCCGCCCTGTAAGTTGAGGGCACTAGTGAAGCCACTGAAACTTTGGGCTTTCCAGAGAGCTGTGATGACCTTTGGCAAACTCTGCTTTTCTAACTTCTTCCCTCTATGTTGGAGGAAAAGAGCTATAACAGCAACGTGTGGGGTTACTTGTCTCACTTCACTGCAATTCTCAGAACAGCTGTGATGGGCACAAACTACACAGCCGCTCACCCCAAACAATTGCCTGTATGTTGACAAAATTTGTTTTATAGGTTTGATGTCAGAGATAGTCCCATGCATCTGTTTTGGTGTTGCTTTTCCTGGGATTGTCCCCTGTGTTTTGAAGGGGAAGAGGAGTATGTTCCATTTTTCTTTCACTTGTTAGATGTGAATATGATGTTACTCATTCACAAAAGTTGTGCAGGAGTACATCTGTATGTACAATTACCTGTACAGTAATCTTTTTATGCACAACTAAATTAAAAATATAAACATCTGTGAATATATCTGAACCCTTCCCTCTTTGAAAATCAAACTTCCTTTAATTAAACAATTTTATCCTACTATCTGAAGTTAGTGACATATTATAATCATGCAATTAGTACTTAATTTAAATTTTATGTTATTTTAATAGGTCAGTATGGGTAATATTACAACATAACTGTACTTAGTGAGATGGTAACAGTAGACAATAGACAGTATACACGACAACATTAGACAGCTTTTGCACAGGACTTCTCATCAGTAAATCTTGAAGTGCAGTAGAAAAAGCATGAGTTGTTATCTCTGTTTTATATAGGGGATGGAAACTAGGGCCCCAAGAGGTTATCTAGCATGTCTGGGCAAACCTGGCTTCATGTATTCTGTTGTCTAAACATCACAGTATAATGAATCTCCTGAGCAATATATTAAAATACAATATGGAAAGTAAAAAGCCAGAAAAGTTAGCAGTATTTTAATGGAATAAAGATAAGGTGGTTTTTTTGTTTGTTTTGAAACTGAAAAAATTTTATGTATTCCTGCTGAGTTCTATGTTCAAATCATTCATTGGATTTGAATGTATTCAACATGAAGTTAATATATATTGTCAGTTTAATTTTTTATTATTGACTGTTACCCTGGGGTTTAAATATTTCTCATGTCTTGGTGTGAACTAGCAGTTGAAAAAAATCACAAAGGCCATCAGTTCAAGTAGCTGGTGTAGGAATCCTTTACTGTATGCATGTCTGTTTTGTCTGACTGAGAGTGCAGTGCATATTTGTGATATAGGTGGCTTTAAGAGCTTGAATAAGGTTAGGAATTGAATAAAGTGAATAACCAAGTGGACTTCATTAAAGGCTGAAGTGACTGGAGAAAACTGGACTGATTATGAATGTAAATAACAGCCTGGCCCTATCTAGTGATTAGACTACTATGTGTCTTTGTGATCAGGGCAGTGTAGTTCCTGGCATGTCAGGTAAATTAAGTCTTCCTGGAATTTTGTATAGATTAGGAAATAAATGAAAGGCTTATCTTTTTCTTTTTTTTTTTTAAATCACATTTTAATACTCTATTCATCATGTAATTAATTTTTGTTTTCTTCCTTATTACTTTTCATACACTTTTCTTCATGGGGCCAGTCTCTCTTCAGTGTTGTCCAGCAACAGGACAAGGGGCAATGGGCAGAAACTGGAACCCAGGAAGTTCCACCTCAACATGAGGAGAAACTTTTTTGCTGTGATGGTGCTAGATCCCTGGCCCAGACTGCCCAGAGAGGCTGTGGAGTCTCCTCCTCTGCAGAGATTCCAAACCTGCCTGGACAATGCGATCCTGGAAACCGTGGTCTGGGTGACTCTGCTGGAGCAGGAGGGTTGCATAAGATAGTTTCCAGAGGTCCCTTCCAACACCTACCATTCTATGATTCTCTGATTCTCATTTAGTAGTATTTTGGAAATGTTGATTATTATTAAAAAGATAAAAACTATATATCAGTAATTTAAATTATTTTTGTTAATATTTTTTTTAATTGGTTTGTAAATAATATCTTTTAGTTTTGCATGTTGGGGATAATTCTAATGTTGTCTGTCCTCTTTATACAGTGGATTTGCTTCACTGTCACCAAAATAGCTGCTTTGAGGATTGGCATTTGACCAAAATGAAATGGTTATTTGTATGTTCTGAGAGGCCTTTGTATAGTGCATGCTCAGTAATCTCACTGAGAAAAAGCATTTGTTCAGAACTTCTGTGCTGGTTATCACTGCATGGCATAACAGGAGCTTCTTACATATACTGTTTAGCACAAATTCCTTCTCTGAGTAAAGGTAACATGCTCTGGACAGTAGCTGCAAATGACAAAGTTCACTTGGAAGCACTCCTTGATAATACTAATAAATTGCTTGCAGTCAATTAACAGATGCCCTCTGAGACTCTACAATTCACGTCTGCTATTTGTTGGTTTAGGTTTTTTTTTTCTTGGCAGGCTCTTTCATGGTGCAGATTTTATAGGTATGTTACTTGATTTTTACTGGCTTCTTCCTCTTCCTAGAGTTCTCTGAGACCAGATTAATGCTTTTCTGCTGGTTTCTCCTAATATGAAACATAGAAATGTGTATTTTCTTAATGTGACACTACAGAGTGCTGAGTACAATTCAAATGCTAATATGCAGAAAATAAATTTCACAAAGGAGATGTATTAACATTTGTCTTTATTCACTATATTTCAAAAGCTACGTGCCAAATCGTGCTTGACACGTATAGCGTACTATGTGCTATGTTGTACAAATTTGCCCCTTAAAGGCAGAGAGAAGCATCTTCTTTTTGCATAATGAAGTCCCATGGAAAAGTGAAGGTTTCATTCCACGACATACACTGAGCCTGCTTTGCTGATTCCTCCAATTTTATCACAATTCCTGCTCTAAGTTTCCTTTTTTCAGAGAGAAACTATGAACTGAATATATCCAGCGGCGAGTGGATTGCTTTTTTCCAGCTGATTGTTTTACTGCTTTCCTGGGTGCTGGAAAGTCTTCTCAATACTCTTCTGCTCTTCTTTTCACTTTGAACTGCATGTGTAGCTTACTGAGATCAGACTTGGCTCCTTTTAGACAAGATACTAGTTACCTTTTTTTTCCTAGTTGTTCTTGGAATGTATATTTCGCTTGTGGACCTTGCTTAGCTGCTGTACACTTTTAAGTCTGTGTTCTGCCTGCTGTTATCCATGGCTGTTGGTGTTCCATCAACTTCTCTGAATTGTGTTCTCTTTAATATCAACAAAGTCAGTAAATTCTGTTAGCTTTCAGTTTGATGATCCAATCATCTCCTATTGCAATCTTAGCCATTTTTCCTTTGGAGAATTCATCTAAGCCAGTAACATAAATACTTGCCTTGAATAGATGTTTTGGTACTTTCCAGCCTTTGCAGAGTTGTGTAATCCATTGCACTTCCAACATCTCTTTCCCTAAACCTGAGTCTTTCAGAAAAGCAAATTAAACTAGAGAGGAGTTTGTGACTGATTCAAGATGAGACCCCTCTCACCACCCCTCTTCTGGTCATCCTGGCCACACTGTGCGTCGGGCTTGGCCCTGACTTCAGGCTCCTCACGTCTTTGTTCCATATTTGTCTCTGTAGTATTCCAAGAAACAGGTTTTGAATTTTTTTTTTTTTTTTTTTTGTCCTCAGTCATTGGCTCTGCCTATTTGGATGGACTGAGTGACTTATTCTTAGGTCTCATTTTAGATTTCTCAGTAATCTCTCTGCAGATGTCAGTGCTTCAGCACTGAGTGAAGTAATGCTTTGCCTTTTATATATGCAAGCAACACATGGTTTGCAGCCAGCTACTTAAACTCACAAAATATTTAAGAATATCTTTAAATGCAAGGTCTTGCAGAAAATGCAAATTTAAAACTTACTACTTTTCATTTGATTGTCATGATAGATATCTGGAGAGTGCTCTGAGGTTTTTTTTTTTTTTTTTTTTTTGTGCTATCTGTACTTTGCCTTCATGCTTTTGCTAATTTTATTTCTTTGCCTGAGTCCCATAACACTTGTTATCAGTGGCTACAATTTCCTGCCACCTGTGGTGGAATATATTTCTTCATTATGAGCTTCTTGCTGCTTCCTCAAGGTTTTTTTTTGGCTTTTTTTTTTTTTAATTAGCTGCTAAGGAATATTTACATATCATTCACTTGTCCTGCAAAATGTAATCATCTGATAGATATGAAAATTGCCACTTCTAGTTTATATTGGCCCAAATCACTTAGTGCCAGTTCCTGGTACCAGTACTGAACTGGTGCTAAATTTAGTGCAAGAGAATGTGGTGGAACACTGGGTTTTGTAGGGTTTGTTATGTTTTGGGTTTGTGGTGGTGGCTTTTTTCCCCTTCCTTAAAGTGAAAGAGCACTGAATATGCCAGGGCTCCGTTCAGTGTGATTTATCTGAACTGAGTTGGAATATAGGAAAGAATACAACTTTTTATTATGATTCTGGTGAACATTTTCTTAATGTCATCTGCAGCAACTTTACATCTCTATGTTAGAAGCTATCATATTTTTAAGGACCTCTTCAAAAATTAGAATGTAAGCAGAGGTTTACCACTTCCTATTAAATCTTTGTGGGAGTGATCAGAACAGAAGAGAATTACAAATTACACTAACTGCCAGCTTTATAAATGTAACTATGTCTCTTACTGTTGTCCTTTAAATGGACTTTTCCATCCAGTTTAAAAAACTCCAACTTCTTATCACAGGAACAGGTGTCGAACACCTCTTCTGTGATAGGTAGTTTCTTCTCTCCATCATCATCACCTGGAACAAGGATAAGTAAATGTGGAGATGTTATAGTGTGATTAGAAGAAGCAAGTGTAAATATGTAAATTTCACTGGATTTCCAACATCAGTAAAGGGACTTGGCAACTGAACATGTATGGCTTAAAAACTGTAGGAGAAAAGAGAACAAATGGATTTGTTTCTCTGTGCTGAATTCTGTCAGAGCAGCTGGTGTGAGCTCTGTACCAGAGATGAAGTGGTATTGCAGGTAAAACTGCTGCTGTCTGTCATGCAGTAATTCATCTGATGTTTGCCAGAAAGGCTGCTGGGAAAAGGGCTGCTGAGGAGTAATGCTTGATAAAAAAAAAAACAGAGCAAAGAATAATTTTCTATATTCTTGATATTTTATCATCACTCTGTCTAACCAGACTTAGCCCCTGGGATATAAATTACATCTTAGACATGAGTCCATATTAGTCTTTATAAGCTGCTTGCATTAGGCAGGAGAAATGTATTTATGAAACAGTCCATGGCAGTACTTGAAAAGCTGTAAGAAAGATTTTGATGAGTCCCCCTGGCCCCACTTCTCCCAGTTACTTTTGTCAACCTCTTGGATGCTGGGTGTACTCTCATGTGCTAGGGCTGATTCCTTTTTTGTTTTGAGTTGTTTTGTTATTTTTTGTTGGGTTTTGTTTGTTTGTTTGTGGATTTTTGTTTGTTTGTTTTGCTGTTGTTGTTATTGCTTTTTTGTTGTTGTTTTTCTTTCCGACCTCACTGTTGAGGAATTCTTCCTCTTTCAAACATCCTGCAGGTCCCTAGAGAAATGGCACCGAGTCTTGTGGGAATAGCATGATTCACCACTGTAAATGTCTCTGTTGGTGTTGCTTGAGAAACTGTACTGAAATGGAAATGAAATCTGTGCCCAGTGGGCACAGACATAACTTTAAGCAACTAAACTCTTCCTCCCTTTTCTCTGAAGAGGGCTTGCATTTCTGCTTGTCAGTGTGCTTTATGGAGGAGATGAAATGAAAATAAAGCACATACTTTGCAAGGTGGTGGGATTAAGGGTGGTACTGAATCTTAGTTTTCTCATAAGGTTTTTTCCAAATCCCATGAAGTAGCATTCCTGAAAGTTAGTAAGAGCAAATAGTTACATACAATTTCTGATCTGGGCTAGTAGCAGATTCTTTCTTTTATGGCAAGAGTTTTAGTAACAAGATATCTTCTTATTTTCTATAAGCAGTTCATGAGAGACTGACTGGGTCAGAAGTTGCATCTGAACTGGAGTTGATTGTGATCAGAAGTGGATCATTTGTAGTCGTCAGAGAACCTCTGAATTTTGAAGAGAGATTTGATGGAGTTTGGTGGGTGGATTTTGCAGGTTAGTGAGATTGCTTCTGGTGAACAGATAAAACTATCTCGTGGTTGTTGAAAAACCCAGTTAAATGAGCAGCCAAGGAAATAGTTCCAGAACAAATGTGTGTGTAGCTTCAGCAGCTCATGCAAGATTAAGTCAGGTGTCATTTGATGTGACTGTGAAAGAAAGAAAAGGAGGCAAAAAAACCCCAATGCAATCAAAGTAAAGATGGTTTTAGTATTTCAGAATAGAATTAAGGATAGCAAACTGGTATTTGCAAAGGTGAAAGTGAAGGAGATTGCAATAGTTAAGACATGCATTAAATATCAGGGAATTTTCTTTCTTGCTTCATGGAATTGGAATTAATTTTGATAAAACAATTATGAACTGGTAAAAAGAAAAATCAAACAAAAGGAAGAAAGGAGGAGAAACCTGAAAAAATAACTTTTTTGAAATCTGTATGTAAAAGAAATACGGCAGAAACAGAAAATCCCCGAAATCATCATAAACATTTTGAATACTGAGAAGATAAACAGGGACTTTTTTTGCATATGAATACACATGGGTACTTGTGTGCCTGCTCATACCTACACTATTACACATCACCAGTCAACATTTAGTAAGCTTTAAAATTTGCAAAAAGCTTCTGTCATTTTCCATCTGGAGTATCATTTTAATCCCTTAATTTTTCTGTAGAAGTCTTGACCATTGTGATGCTGTTTCATTTGCTTCATAAACTTTGTGTGTAATAAGGCTTTTCGTACTTCTGTAGTCAAATCTGAGTAAAATGTAGGTAATTTTCATGCTATAAATTTTAAACCCATCATTTAGATGTTTATTTTTTTCCTCTTTGCATTCCCGCATTGTTTTGTGCTTACAAAATTCTCTTACAATAAAAACCATTTTCAAACGTGTAGCAACGCTGGTCCAGTCCTTAGCTGCTACAAGAAGTTGGGAACTGATATGAATGTTTCATTTTGAACAGCTATTTTGGTGGTGCACGCATCATCTTAGATTTGACTTTACATAAAATACATGGGAAAATGCTAGTTTATATACCTCCTCCACCTATCTATTTAAATGAAAATCCATTAAACTTGAAGAGGAGAGTGACATTTGGATTTATTTGGAAATAACATACTTTAAAAATACAGTAGGGAAAAAAAACAAGGAAGGGGCTCAGGAATGGTGAAAGGTGATCTGCTAACTGTGAAATGGAGGAAATTCTGTGGGCAGGATCACCCTTGGCTTTAAGCCACAGATGTTTGCAGTGCTTGGAGATAAAAATGATCCAAACCAGCTAAAATAAAATTAAAACTGCAGCAAGGCAAAAGATAAGATCTGCATATGTTCTCACACATTGAACTAGAAGCAACTGCTTCCAAAAGTGATTTTGGGTGTTGTTTTTTTTACTAGTTGGAAGGATGGAGAAGAAAGGGGGAGAACAGATTTTTCATTAGTGTTCTTGGAGGAAGGCTGGATAGGGTGAGTTTTCCTAGGAAAAAGATAATTAGACAGGTAACCTTCCAATGGCATAAGTTAAACTTTCTATAAAATGTGATTTTTTTAAAAAAGTAAATATTTTGCATTGGTTAACAGTCATATTATTTTTACTGCTATGGGTACTGGCTTGAAGTTGCTGCTAGTCTTACGTGGTGTGTAAAATTCAACATTATGAGAAAAAGAAAATGTGATAGTAATGACAGCTATTTTTAAAGTACAGGAACAAATCCCTAAAACTACAATGTGCTTTTCATAGAATAGAATCATAAAATCATAGAATGTTTAAGGCTGGAAAGGACCTCTAGAGGTCATCTGGTCCAACCTCCCTACACAAATAGGGACATCTCTACCTAGGGCAGGTTGCTCAGAGCCCCATCAAGCCTGACCTTGAATGACTCCAGGGATGGGCCCTCCACCACCTCTCTGGGCAGCCCATTCCAGTGGTCTATCACCCTCATATTAAAGAACTTTTTTTCTTATATACAGTCTAAATCCTTTCCTAGCTTAAAACCATTACTCCTTGTCCTATCATTACAAACCCATTTGAATAGACCTTCCCCTGCCTTCATGTAGGCCCCCTTCAGTTGCTGAAAGGTCACTATAAGGTCCCCCTGGAGCCTTCTCTTCTCTAGGCTGAACATCCCCAACTCCCTCAGCCTGTCTTCACATGAGACATGCTCCATTCCCCCACATCATTTTGATAGCCCTCCTCTGGACACGCTCCAATATGTCTGCATCCTTCTTGTGCTGGGGGCTCAGAACTGGACACAGTACTCCAGGTGAGGTCTCACCAGGGCAGAGTAGAGGGGCAGAATCACCTCTCTTGATCTGCAGGTCACAGTTCTGTTGATGCAGTCCAGGATGTGATTGACCTTCTGGGCTGTGATTGTGATTGCACATTGGTGGCTCATACTCAGTTTTTCATCCACCAGCACCCCCAAGTCCCTTTCCACAGGACTGCTCTCCAATATATCCTTTCCCAGCCTATACTAATAATGCTGGTTACTCTGGCCCAGGTACAGGACCCTGCACTTGGCCTTGTTGAACCTCATAATGTTCATCTGGGGCCACCTCTCCAGCCTATCCAGGTCCCTCAGGATGGCATCCTGTGCCTCTGGCATATCAGCTGCACTCCCCAGCTTGGTATCATCCACAAACTTGCTGAGGGTGCACTCAATGCCACTGTCAATATCATTAATGAAGATATTAAACAGCACTGGTCCCAGCACAGACCCCCGAGGGACACCACTTGTCACCTTCCTCCATCTGGACATCAAGCCGTTTGGGAGTATAATCAAAATAAAGTATACTGAAAAAAAGTTTACTACAGCTTTGAATGAACACTGAATGGATTTAATGAAAATTCTGTTACACTGAATTTGATTCCTCAATGATTACTGAGAAATAATCCAAATTTCTCAAGGCAGGAAGAAGTCATGTATAAAAATTCAATTTTAATAATCAGTTTATCTTTTTCACTCAAATTGTGAATAATAGAGATTTAAGTTGAGTTTAATCTCTCTACGATGCTCTTTTGCTTACAGGCTGCAGATGTAGCTCAATCCAGGCAAAAGTCCTGGTGAAGTCAGTGAGATGGTACAGTTTGACCAGTCACTTAGGAATATTCACTTTTGTGTGAGCAGATGGTAGTTCTAAGTCTGTACAGAAACATTGTCATAAGTATTTCCTTTAGTAGTACTTATGTTCCAGTTCTTTTCACAGCTCTCCTTCCATTTGGGACATACTTGTAGGAAATACACATTCTGACAAAATATTTGAAGGTGAACAGAGAGAGTGCTCAGAGAAAGGAGTAACTACTTCTTCACATATATTTTCTTCATGTGTCTTCACAATTGGTGTGCTCCTTTGTTGTGAATGATGATGTATGTATCCAGCATAAATGGAAGAAAGAATGTGTGGATTTAGAGAAAATAAGTTCCAATGTCTTCCCTGCACTCTTTCTTCTTACAATATCGGTATATTTGACTTAATATAAATTACAACTGAAAAAAAAAAATGCCAGATTGATTATCTTACAAAAATTAAATTGTCTGTTTACCAGTGGAGTAGTATGTAAAAGTAGAACTGGTCTCAAGGAGGATCAGTTTTATTCTTACTCAGATAAAGCATGAGATCTCAATGAATCTTTCCATGTTTTAAGCATATCCACTGGGATTATTCTGCTGGTTTTCTACCTCTAATTGTTTGCTAAATGAAATTATAAGGTCCTGTTGTAAAAGAGATGGTAAATTGTTTGGTGCAGAATTTATGTTGTTGTGTGAATTTTGATAGACATTATTGATCACAGTATTGATTGAAGATTTTCAGTAACTCTGCAATCCAGGATTTAATATCTCTTTCTAATAGATCTTTAAAATATTTTTGTGTGTGTGTGTCTTTTTTTTTTTTTTTTTTTTCTGAAGTAGTCCTTTAACTTATATTCAGAAAAAGAAGGAAATTATCCTCAAAGAGATTCTTAATGCAAACTCTCTTACAGGGAGAAATCCTATTGCAAAATGACCTATATCTTAACTGCAACTGATTTGAAAGAGCAAAAGTTCAAAAATCTCCTAATGTGTTTTTGAAATCTGTGCGTTAGCACAGTGCGTTTCAGAAGGGCTGTTCGGTCTCTGTAGAAATTGCATTTCTCTTTTTATTTTAGTTTTATACCTGGAAGGGATTGTGGGATATTCATTTCAGCTGATGGCTAAAGGGTAATATTTTTTAGGATGGAAGGTGCATATCAGAAAAGATATGCACTCAGAGGAATGTGGTATGAGGAAGTATTTTTATAGTTTCACTGTTCTATGTGAATGATGAGGTAAAATAATTTAGCAGATCTCTTTCTAACTACTATGCCAAATCTGCATCTTTTATTTGCTATTAATTGTTTAGAGCAATATTATTCATGACCTTGTTCCCTACTGAAAAGATAGCTTACATAGCAGAATATAATCTAAACAAAAATATAATTTCCTAGAAAGCAATATTTAGCCATTGATTTATTTACTCATTCTGTCTTTCCATCACCTGTTATTTTTCCAGAGCTGCTCTCTGTTGATAGTGACCTTGCAAGATGACAGATTAGTTTCATCATTTGGGAATTTGTGCAGGCTGCTACTTGGTCTTGTACTTTACAATATGACTATACAATACATAGTATTTTTGAATTTAATTTAAAGTAGTGTAACTTTGAATGACCCAAGCTTAAATACAGGAGAACCTTCAAAAGCTCATCCATCTTTTCCCTGCCCTCAGCTTAGAGTAGCTCTTATGTTCCTCCTGCCATCTGAGAATAGTTTGCCTCTAATCTCTTCAGTGTCAGGGCAAAGCAGAATTCACAGACAGATCCTGGTACCTTGCTGTGAGATACACACAGAATCTATCAAGTATCTTAGTAGCCACAATGAGTCAGTAACACCACTACACTACAATGTACAAATGTCAACTTCTTGCTTAAATGTGACAGGAGGAGCCTGCCCAGTACAAAGAGCCTCGTTACAGGGTAGTGAAGTCTGGCTCTGTGCAGGTACCTTTCTAACAGAGACAGTCTCTTGCATAATTTAGTAGCTACCCTTAGAAAAGCAGCCACATCACCAGCAGTCCTCCTGCTTGTCCTCCCCAGAATCTATATAAAAACTTAATTGCTTCTTAACTGCTTAGATTTTTAGATACCAATGTGAGATTTCTTTTGCTTTTGGGAAAATGTTTTGCTATTGCTGATACTAGCGTAGCAATGTTACAACAGGATTTTTAAAATAGGATGTAGGGAAACTTTGTAACAGTTTTGGAGCCCTGTTAAAAAACATTGCAACTGATCTCGTTTGTGGTTGGGTTTTTTTTGTTTGTCTGGTTTCCTTTTTTTTTTTTCTTTTGTGGGTTGTTTTTTTTTGGTAGTGTTTGTTTGTTTTTCATTGCTTTTTTGTTGTTTTTGTTGTGTGGTTTTTTGTTGGTTTTTTGTTGGTTTTTTGTTGGTTTTTTGGTGTGTGTTTTTTGTTTTTTGGGTTTTTTTTGTTTTGTTTTGTATTTTGTCGAGTTTTTTTCCAAACTGATCAAAATGGTGCTTATAAATACATGGTACAAAAGTTGATGAGAGGAACATATTAACAGCTGGGAGCCCATAACTTTATTAATAATGCAGGCTATCCCAATAAATGTTCTATTTGCTATGGCTGGAAAAATTAGTTAAAAGCTGTGAGAAGTAACTAGAAAATGAGGCTATAACTTCTAGAGATGTGGAAAATTAACTTTTAGGCACATGTGCAGACCATATAGTTTCCTGAGTAGAAGTGATTTATGTTTGATTTTGCACACAGCAAATATGCACTACTTTTAGATGTTCTCTACTGGGACATTAGAGTAGGGTTTAATAGCTTGAAATTACAGTGACTCTGTGGTCAGTGAGGAATCCTTATTGATGGAATAATTATCTTCTTGTGGAAAGCAGTTATTCACCTTGAGCAATTACAGGTTTCTAAGGTTTGGTGGGGTTGACAGGGGCTGCTGTTCCATCACAGCCTCAGCTGAGCAAGAAACTGGATATTGGCCTTTCTGGTTTCAAATGCTCTTGCAGTCATGGTCCCAGTCCTGCCTTGCACCATCTCTTGCACTTATCTTTTAGCTGATGTGAGCCCAATTTAGGCTGCAAGGAAGCCAGGTCTATAAGGTGGAAGAAGCCTATGAAGCAGGTAAAGGTGACACTGAGGTTGAAGTAAAAGCACTTGGATAACAGGTGGTGCTTGGATTTTCATTCTTCAATAGCTGCTTATCTGAACTTTAAAGAAACAGGATCAGTAGCCGGTTTTGTTAAAAGAACTACTTACATAGTAGTTGTGCTCCATTCTTTCCAGGGACAGCAAACATGCCATAAGGTTGTATGTAATTTTAGCATTTTGTTTAATACTGTATGAATGTTCTGTGGTGCACTTTTCACTTATTTGTATTAAAAGGAAAAGCTTCCATTCTTCATGATTCCTTTCATCTGGTTTTTGTTTTGTTTTGAGAAAGTAAAATCAAAACTTCTATGTCTTTGTGACCTTAAGTTTGTATTTGAGATACTGCATAGATTAGCTTCCATTCAAGGTTTTCTTATTTCCTGTAGCTGATTGGCTATCAGGATGCTTTCAGTTAGGCAGTAATAATGTCCCACAGTTGAAAGAAAGATCTCTGAAAGAATATTGTCTGATAGAAGTAGAAAAAGAATCTCATTTCTTTTTCCCTGATGATCTGGAGCACCTCTCATATGAAGACAGGCTGAGAGAGCTGGGGTTGTTCAGCCTGGAGAAGAGAAGGCTCCAGAGACATCTTAATGCAGCTTCTCAGTACGTAAAGGTGTTGTCCAAGAAAGCTGGGGAGGAACTTTTTAAAAGGATGAGGAATAATGGCTTCAAACTGGAAGAGGAGAGATTTAGATTAGATATATGGAAGAAATTCTTCACTCTGAGGGTGGTGAGACACTGGAACAGGTTGCCCAGGCAAGCTGTGGATGCTTCATCACTGGATGTGTCCAAGACCAGGTTGGACAGGACTTGGAGCAACCTGGTCTAGTGGGAGATGTCCCTGCTCATGGCAAGGGGGGTTGGAACGAGATGATCTTTAAGGTCCCTTCCAACCCAAACCCTTCCATGATTCTATGATTTAACCCTGCAGTGAACTAGCTAGGGAAGGCAAAAAGACCAGGAAGATTTATTTAATGGTGCTTAGGGAAGACTGAAATAAATTTTCCATAGATACTACTCTCTGAAATGTCTTTTCTGGAGGTCAAAAGCTCCATTGGTCACACACAGGAAGCAGGGAGAGCCTGCATCCAAGGAGGAGAACATGGCACTGCTTTCTGTGATGGGAGGCAGTTGTTGGTGTACTCCATTCTCTGTTATGTTTGGTTTGCTGGACAAAAGAGCTTCATAGTTTCAAAACTGAAATACTTCATGATTTGCATTGTAAGGAACCTGTAGAATGTGATTCCAAGTAGAAAAATTAAATGAAACAAAAAAATCACAGTTTTTCTTTTGTCATGAGATTGTTCTTGGATAACAGAGCAGTGCGAATTTCACAATGATGTTAATGCGGATGATGAGGTTTATTTGTCACTTATGAACGAGACATCTGAGTGTACAGAAACCTCAGGAGCGCAAGCAAATATGCAGTTCTACATGCAGTAGTTGTGCAGAGGTTAACTTCTTGACTCTCACCATGCCACGTCTAATAAAATAATTGCTTTTGGCACCTTTGTGTCTAGGCCTAATTCATCTTGCAAAGATAAGATAATTTGCCACTTAACCTCGTTCTTCACGTGCCAAATAGCACAACAGTACAATAAAAGCTTAGATGTGCAAGCTGGGAGTAAAGAATGAAGGCCAGTATCTTGGGTAAAAGCAATATTTGAACAGTAAAATAGGCAGAATCAGAGGGAAATTCTGCCTCAAAACAAGTTGTGCTTTAGCAGAGCCTTGCATTAGTATTTTTACTTGCTAAACTGACATTTGCTGTGGTGAAACATGTGCAATTCTCCAGCAAACATTTGTGGATTTCAAAAGAGGACGTGGTTCAGGCAGTATTGCTGTGCCATTAGTGGCATTTTATGGTAGGCTGTATAAAGTTGCATGTTAGTTAATTTTTAGGTTTTTTCTACTATTGCTCAGACACGCTTTGTGCAAATAGGCCTTGGTCCAGGCTAAAAAATCACCAACCCCCAAACCTGAGGCTTTGTGTCTTTGAAGTAAGAATGAAACAAGTTAGTTGAGATAAAGAGGGGAATATTTAAGAACTCCCAAGGTGAAAGAGACCGTAATTGCTATGTGGCATCTGAAGAGATCTAAAGTGTAGTCGATCGCTGTGTTGAGGCTTTCTCCGTTAACTCGTGTGTGAGTTATATTTACAGTTGAATAATTGTTTATATGTAAATAAAGCTATTGCAACCTTCTTTCCCTCTGTAAGGGCAGTTTTAGCGTACTTATGGTGAGGAGATGTGTGGGGAGCTGGGGATTGTTCATCTTGTGATTCATTTTAAATTTGCTTCCTGTGTATTTGCTGCTTGCCTCACTTAATTGAGGTGGGTTTTTTTCCTTTTCTGCATGACAGAGTGTGCAGTCTTTTTTTCTGTTTTTAATCTCTGACATTTTCGGAATGTCTGGAGAATAAAAGAAAGGTGAACTGTACCTTCTTTGGTCACCCACGTGGGCTGAGATGCCACTGTCATTTCTCCCTGCGTCTGTTTGAATGACTGTAGAACCACTTTAGAGTTAATCATGTTGTGACTTAAGGTGCGATAGAATAAAAATCATGAATTAATCGCTTCAGTGGACCTTTGCTCCTCTTACAGCAAACTTTCCCTATCCTGTAAACGCTGGGTATTATGTCAGTTCCCTAGAAACAGTCATTATCACCTACACACTTGGTGTCAGGTGCTGCTTTCTAAAGAGATTAGTACCTTTTCCTTCTCCCCCTCCTCCTCCCCCACTCTTGCTCAGCTAAGGAGGAGAAAAATCCAAATTACCTCTACCATACAGAATGGGAGACGGAAAGTAATGCCCCTGAATTGGTTGCTGTTTCAAGGAGAGAAATGAGATGCAGGATTTGATTCTCCTTCACTAGCACTTTTATGCTGACCTAATTTCACCTGACGTCAGTAGGTTTAGCATGGTAGGTCAGAGCAGAATGGGGCCGTAAGTCTCTCAAACCCTCCCAGCACACTACAGAGTAGTTCATCAACGCAATAGATGCTATCAGGGAAAACACGGGTACTTGCTTTCTTTTCAATAGGGAATGGAAGTAAAACTGCAATCAGAGTAGCAATAAAAGCAAATCCAAATCAAAGGGCACATTCAACCAGAAAACACTTTAATTTTTCTCTCTCTTTTTTTTTTTTTTTTTCTTTATTGCTTCCACAATATACATATGCCTATGAGAAGATTTGGCTAATTGGACTCTTAGCAATTATTTGCCAGTCACATGGCAACGAACCACGCATAGCTCTTATAAAATAAGAGCATGAATTTGTTGTCTTTTACTGGGAGGGGCTGACAAAAAAAAGAGCAGTGCAGAGATTGACTGGGGTGGGGAACAAAAATTATATTTACTTTTTTTTTTTTTTCACAGTTGATACCCATTCACTTAGATGCTGCCTGTGCACCCAACAAGGAAACCCAGAACAAGAAATAAGAATGGTATCACAAAGAAAAAAGTTAATAAACGCATCCTTAGCAACATGCAGGTGTATCAGCAATGCCTGCTTTTGTAGAACAGAATGAATAGCAGCATTTGCTGTTTTAAATTCTGTTTCCATAGGTGAAAGAGAGACAATAAAACAAGCTGTTAGGAAATAGGAAATGCTGCCACATTGGAAAAGGGGTAGGGGAGCATTTTCCTCCCTATCCCTTAATATTTTTAATTTCCAGTTGTGCTAGTTAAGCTAGGCAGCATTGTATCTGTTTATGCTGAAATCTGCACTGAAACAACTCTAAAAACTGTTAAATTTTCTTCAGCTTCCTGTTTAGTATTCCTTTGAAACAAATGACTGATATTAAAATTCCTTGCTTCTATCTATTTCTGCCTTTAAGCAGACTCCTGCAGCCAGATGCATAAGATGTTATGTTTGGATAGTCATCTTAATAAATAAAAGGCTATGTGCCTTAGAGTGTGAAGTTTAATTCTGTAGAGAAACAGAGTGACACCATCAGTCTGGGCAATGGTGTTTCAGTGGATTCTATGGAGTTTTCATTTCAGAATGTTTAATAGGTTTGTTCCACTCATCTTTTCTGGAGGAATGTTATGTTTTTGGGAGCAGAGGTTTCTAAACTGTGGTACTAACGTCACTTGTACACTTCAAAGTGGTGTGCAGAGCCGGCAGCTCCCAAATTCAGTCTGCACAAATTAAATGCCTTTGTGCAGGCTGTTCTCTGCTTTGTGGATTGGCCTGATTTGCTGCTGTTAAATGGGAGCTGCTTTCTTTGCAGCCTGATCACTGTGTTCCACACCATCATCCTGCACAGGACCTTGTTAGTAAGAAGGCCAACAGTTGTTTTTAGTCATGGGCAGCTCCTCCACGCAGGCAAGTGAGCCTGTGTAACAAGAGAGTGGGCAGAGGTAAGGGCATTGCACTGGGATTTGGGTTTTGTGGATCAAGATGGGAAACAATTCTAGAGGTGCAGAGGCTGAGGTTCTCCTGACAGTGTTTGTATGTGAGTAAAAGAAGTTTGGAACTCCTTCCTTACAGAAAGCAGGGCTGTTAGTGTCATTAGGGTTTTTCATATTTAAATAGCAGGCATATAGATAAAATAAACATTTCAGATCAGTGCTTGTTACTAGGGTGCTTGTAGAAAACAGAAGCAGAATTGTAAAAAGTTGGTAGTAGAAAAAAGCTTCTAATAGTCAAAGGTTTTACAGAGTTCCACAAGCATGGATCTTGAAGGTCTTTTCCAACCTAGATGATTCTATGATTCTATATGTGAAGATTTGTGGACATGCTCAGTGCATGTAGAATCTTTAGTCACTTAACAGAAAAGCTGTATGCATTACAAAGAGACTGTTTTGTTTTGTTTGTTTGTTGGTTTGGGTTTTTTAAGAGATCCTAGCTGAAAACTGCATAAGCAGTTTCAGTTCAGTTTTATATCTGAAGAGATCTGGAAATAGAATTAAATAAATAGGGGTAGTTTTGACACAAGGAGCAAAGAATATGGAATGTGGAGGATAAACAAGAAAAGTAGCAGTTATTTCATGAGACCAGAGAAAAGAGCTGGGCTAGCTGGGGCTGGACTTCTTTCAGGTCTCAGTCTTGTATTGACTTTCATGCTCTGTAAGTTTTTATTCTGAGAATTGACCAGAATATATATAGGTTTAAAAATTGGGATAAGAGGTCAATTGAAGAGTTTGGAGTTTTTTTTCTAATCCAGGAGAATAAGAGAAAGTGTTCAGTCTTTTTAAGAACTCACAAAAAAAAGCCTGTAGTCCTCCTCAGCTGTGTGACTATGTTCAATAAAGCACGGAAGATGAGTTTACACCTCTGTTTTTTTGCTGCAGTGCAAGAGAGTGCAGTCAAACTCCTAAGTGGTTTGGCTACTTAATATTTATTTTATATTTATCCAGTGGATTGTATCTGTCTATGGAAGACCTTCAATACCGAAAGATTATCTGACTACTTAGCAATCTTCTGGTTGTCCTCATTGTCCACTGGGGAGATGATCTATGATGTATATATATAGGAAACAACATGGTGAAACTAAATCACTTAGTTAAGGTTACAGGGAGGTTTTGTGATGGATGTTGAAAATAAATCTAGATCTTCCTAGCCCTGAGGTAATACTTCTGCAGCAGAATCATCCTCCGATCTAGAAATCACTTCTTTCATCATAGGCTTGTTTGTGGCTTTGGCTGAGTTTACTGCAGACACAAACTGTATGTGGTACCCAACTGGGGAAATTTCCATTGAAAAGCTGTGAAACAACCTATTGAGTAGTATGAACCCCTACTTCAAGTGCACTGAAGAATTTAAGGTTGTTATGCAAATGTGAGTTAGGAACTCAAATGAGCCTCAATTTTATGTTTTAGTTGGATGGAGGAGTGCTTTATCTGAGGTAGTATTTTGAAAAAGTATCTTGGAGGTACTTTCAGTATGAGGAGTAGAGCTGGGAATTTGAGGTGTTGTCCTGGGCATAGACCTTGGTGGATGACAGTTACTACTGAAGGTGCAAACAGAGAGGTCTTTGGATGGATGAGGATGTGACTGTGTTGCTTTTAGGTACAACTATCAAACCTAGTTTTAAGTATCTGGCTTGAATACTTGTAATGTAATTGGGACAGCCTGGAGTTCAGCACAGACTAATTACTCTGTTCTTTGCTCAAGTATTTTTCAGGATGATATAACTGAACATAAGCTGTGCTATCTTTCATTCTTTTACAGCTAAATATACATCTCTGTAGTCTTGTTGAGCTTGTACTGATTGTGTGGTGATGAAGAAAGAGGCAACATTTTATGTAAGGCATGTGTAGGAGATCTGAGAGAGATCTCCACAGGGATCATATTAAAGCTATAAATGTGGAAACAGTTATTTACAGACAAAGTGCATAGTGAGAGAGGAAGGGAGTAAAGAATCTGAACCTCACTGTGATATTATCTCCATAGAAGTGCTAAATATCACGCTCAGTATAAACCAAAATTGATGCCTGATTTCATTAGGTGTCAATTTTATAAAAGATTGGCTATTGGTTTGAAAATCAAGACTTCTGACTAATCTCACTCGATGCTTTATCTTCTTAACAACTTAAGAGCTGAAGGCCTTAAAAAAAAATCTGAACAGGTTAAAATTGGCACTAAATCTTTGTAAAACTGTATTACTTAAACTTGACTTGATGTTGGGTTTTGTATGTCAAATGACAATTTTTTAATTCCTCTTGCTGAATGCAAAGTGGAAGTACTGAGCAAGTCACTAGTTGTGTTTTAATCTAGTTATTTATGTTGGTTCTGTAAGGGATAAAAAAAATTGTGTCAGGCCACCATGTCCTTCTACTCATGCATTTCATTAAGACTGAAATCACTAACTTAGTCTTCTGGTGATAATTCTGCAAAGACATCTAGCGTATTGTGCTGATGTAACTCTGCCATCATTTCCTCTATGTATATTGCCCAAATAAATCATGTGTTTAAGTTTTCTCATGAAACAGGAGAAAAGCCAGATTTTCTTACAAGTGAGGTAATATTGCTCTTTACAGACTGATTTCAGGATGTCTGTCCTTTGTGGTGATTACCGTTTTTACCTTCAAGAAAACATAGGATCATGTATAAACATAGAAGCATGTATAAATTAAATATCCTGGTGTAGATTCTTACTTTATTGCTGTTATACCTCTGATCTGTGTGATTCATGTTTTTCCACTGGATTCCTTAAATACTGCGTTGAAGGATTTTAGGTGGTCCTCCATAAAGCATGGTCATCCTCTTTTTCTGTAGACACACAGCTTCAACTTGGAAATAAGCAGAGCAGAATCAGCAATACTTTGTGTGTAAACAGTAAAAAAAGACAGTAACAATTTTTGTGCCTTAGCATCTGGCTATTTAGGAATGAAAGATAAATTTTGATATTACTGATGGGATGGAGATGCCTTTACAGCAGCACCATGGGTTTGTGTGTTTGTAGCAGTGGGTTGGTTGGGTTTTTTTAGCAATGTATTTTCAGCTGTTAGAATGTATCATTATAAAATTTGGAAAATTTCCTTATCCACACAGTTTAAGTCTGGTCTCTAGTTCTGTAGTGTCTCGGTTCTGTAACACTGCCTAGAAATTCTCTTTGACGAAACGATTACACAGGTGTTAAACTTGAATGCAAGTAGGTACTCTTCCTTCCAGTGCATGGAGTTTCTTTCATCAGCTGATCTACAAATACCTCCTTTCACACCTGTTGAAGTAACATACTCTAAATGAAATAAACCTATTTTGATTCTTAATAATGTGATAGATGTCGAGTTTATTTCTAAGTAATTATATGTAATTTATTTTTAGTTGGGGCTGTGAGAGAGTAAATGATGTAAAATTAAGTTCTGTTTTCAATAGTGTCAGCATTTTTTTGGTAATCTTGTAGGGAGGAAGAAGAGGCATCACAAGCATGCTTTTCCAACTATTTTAGAGGATAGACAGAGGAAAGAGTTCTTTTTGATTTCCTTAATAACAAATGAGCAAATGATCACTCTCATATCTGTACCTTTTCTCTGAAAGGTGTTCTGGGGTATAGGGAGGGCTTTGGTTTTTTGCTAGCATCAGTGGCAAGACTTCAGGTGACATTACTGTGAGAAAACAGCTGCAAATCTGATGTGGCATGGAGTGTTTCAGCCTTTTGCATATGCATAGCACACTTACTGAGCTATAAAATGGTCTATCTGAAAACCAAGGGATACTTTTTTCCTTTGGATAGCTACAGGTTTCTGTATGTTTATTAAATAATAGATTGAACTGTGGTCTTGTGTAGTATCAAGTTGCTAACAATTTCCAGTTAAGTCTGTGAAAGCATAGTCTGTTTTCTTCATAGCAAATTAAAATGCTTTTGGGAATGGAAGGTGGTGTTAATTGTTTTGCTGAGTCCACTGAATAGGAGATCTGTGGATCGGGTTGCTGGAGAGTGACCTCTTGGACAGCTCTAAAACAATTTAGAGCTCTTGAGGTCAGGACCGATGGAGTCAGATAAACCATGATAACCAAGTGCCTTAGCAAAGGAACACAAGCCCTTCAGGTGATTCTAGGGACTGTTCCCAGTGTTGACTACACCAAGTGTTGTGTGTGATTGTTAATTAAGAAGGACCTCAGGATTTTCATAAAATAGGAAAAAGCAAAGACTAATAGCTGCTGTCAGATGTGTCTTTGAGAAACCATTGGCTTTTTGAAAGGCTATTAATGTTTAGCATTTAGGTGTTTCTTCAGAGAATTAATTATTTGAAAGTCAGTGCTAGATATATTGTCTCACTGGTTTTGGGAAGCTTGTATTTGAGTCTTCTAATTCACACAGTTATATTTTAAAAAGTGGAAAACATAGGATTCTGAATTATGTTTCATTATATATTTTATTATTTTATCTCATACATATATCATGATCTTCCACTGTCATTCCGGAGACAGAATTAATGAAATGGCAGGAGGAAAAAACCTCAGTGGGATTTCATTTTACAAATAATATGCTGAGGGTTCTCATCACTACTTTATCTAAATATAACACTGTAAGCTTCTCTGTTGCTTGTGAATAAGATAATGTTTGGAAGCTACAGCAGCTCTCAGGAAACCTAATTTTCCTCTCCACAAATCGAAGTTAAGAGTATGAAATATAATTAATATGGAATATCTGTGTTTAACTCTTTTATGGTATGTAAGCACAGAACATTTAGATGTCTTTAGTGAACTAAGTTGAGGACACAATGCAGGACTGCAAAATTTATTTTTATCCTCAAGGATAAAACATCTAACATCTTTGAAGACTGACATCAGTGTTCAAGAAATATAGGTCTTAATCCTGACCTTGAATGTAATTGTGTAGTTCTACTGTATACAATCTTTAACATGTATATAAATATTTGCATGACTTCTTATCTTCTTTTCCTTAAGCTTTTGAAAATAACTGTTTAAGTGGTATATTTTTAGAGACTGGAATGTCTGACTCAGCCAACAAAACAAGAGATGTATAAAAAAGGTATACACTTCATAGGACTCTCAAAAAAAAATGACTATTTGTATACAGAAATTATTAAGGAAAACATTCCAAATATATGAATTTCTAAGAAATAATGCCAGCTCAAGTAGCATTTCATTAGCAGCTATGTATCTGGTGGTGCAGGACACTTTCAAAATTATTAAGCTAAAATGGCAGATGAATGCTTAATGGTCTTAAATTACCAGACCCTTAACTGCTCGTGCACAAACCACCTTATAACTGTTTAAGGAGGAGAAAAGAATGGTGCTTTTCTGGCATTGGTTTACAAGTGCTTCAGATTTTTTTTCCCATCTGGTTCCCTTTTTTGGAATGATTTAAATAAACATTGCCTATTTCTTTTCTTAACCTTTCAGTGAGACTTTTATATTTATTAACTAGTCATTTACTTTTTATTTTTGCCCATTCATCATACATTTATGGAGATTTGGATGTTAGCATGATCTTCACATACTCAGCAGGTGAGGGCATATGCCAGAGAACGAGCAGTATGGTAGTTTATGCTAGCCTCAGAGATAGCCAGAATTGGAATTTTATCACTGTGATATGCAGTTTTATTACTGGACATTAAGACATCCAACAGATTTATCTGGAGCAAAAACCTTGCAGAGGGTTCACATCTATGAATTAGCCCCGGAAAAAGGTGATGGTGATGTTAGTCATCTGGATGGACAAATTCTGGATGAGGCCTTGAGTTCTGGGCATCCAAATTTGCCTGCTGGCCCTAGAACACTTCCCTGTGATCTCTCTAGCTCTGTGAAGGGTACTTTGCCTGTTTGTGATATGAACTTGCAAGTGATCCACAGTGAAAAACATTTTTTTTTTCCTCTGCAAAATAATATGTCCTGTTCATTGTTCTTCAAACTAGTTGCTGCTTTCTTCCTTCATTGACAACATGTTCCTAGTTTGTGAGCATTGTTAGTGAAGAAAAGAGCACCAATTCTTCCTCTGAGAAAACATAGTTAAATATCTAATCAGCAAGTAATTAAAACTTCATGGTCTGTGCTTACTGGTAGTTTAAACCCGGGTGTGACCCACCATGACAATAAAAGTGGTTTGGGTTCTTTCTTCACGGTCTTTTGGTTCTTGTATTGCCTGGCTATTTTATAGCATCTCTGGGGGGCAGAGGAGATACTACCAGGCACTGTTTGCCCAGAAATCCTTTTGACTCAATTCTGCCCAAACACAAGGATAGTATTTTTAACTCTTTCTGAAGGAATGTAACTTTTCTGTTAGTGAGGAATGTAGTTAGGGCTCATCTGTGTGTCTTGACGTGTCTGGGGTTTGTCCATAGAGGCAGACATTCTGGAGTAAATGAATGTGAGGATGTTTATTCTGGAATGATCCATGTCTTTGAATTAAAGAAAAACAAGAAGAAGCCTACACAAAAGAATTGTTTGGATGTGGGGTTATTCTAGACTAGATACTGTGTTGGTTTGTGTTTGGTGGTTTTTTTTTGTTGTGGTTTTGTTTTTTTTTTTTTTTTTGGTGTTTTTTTTTTGTTTGTTTGTTTGGTTTTTTT
>JANHGN010002038.1:63938-87969 GCA_024605025.1 Megaceryle maxima
ACTTTCAGGTCAGTTTGACTCTATAGTAGTTTGATATCCTGGAATGGCTTTTGTGAGAGGTATACCCAGATGTTGTAGTGGAAGTGAAAGGACTGGTCTGTTGAAGTAAACACTTTTTTTTTTCTTTAATTATTTTCTTGTTTGTCTGAAGTGTAGCCATTCCATGAAATCCTGTCATGAAAGGGACTGGTAAAAAATGTTTTGGAGCATTCCAACACCTTCCAGCCAATATCAGTGAAACCCTTCAAAGCAGGAGAACCAGTCTCTGAGTTACCACAGAAAGTGAGGTGATGGCTGCCAGCACCAGTCCTGGCTGCCTGTGCTGGTTGGGGTGCCCTGGTGATGTCATCCAACGCAAACTGACTAGTTTTCCCAAGGTAGGAGGTTGTGGTATGGGGAGGAATGTGTTAATAGTGATTTATGTGAGAGGCAGGCACCGGTTTCTTCTTTTCACACAGAGGAATGTCAAGAGCTGCATGTCTTTTAACTGGGCTTTGTGGCCCTGCAACAACTGGTGGTGTTTGGGCTGTGGGTACAGCCACCCGAGGAGGCTTGGGGTGGCTGTGTGTCCCTCTGGGATGGGGCTGCCCAGGTATGCATGTCACCATGCAGGATGATTACTGGCACTCACAGAACAGATCACAGATACTGCAGCTTAACAAAGCTTAACAGGTCAGACTGCTTTACCCTATAAGCTATACATAGACTTTTATCTTATTATATTGGAAAAAAACCCTCAACACAACAGAAGTAATTCCCTCAAGATGATTAATTTCTAGCAAGTATGTATCCTAGTTGTATTATTTGCTGAGCTATCAAAAGTCCTTATTTTATAGTTTGTTAAAATTTTGTTATTCTTTTTTAATTGTTGAGAGTGATTGAACCTTGTCCCACTGTATTTTTTATTTATGTTAATAATTTGCTTTTACTAGAGTAATATATTAGATAATGCTGATACAGGCTTAGATTCTCAGACATTGATACAGCATTAAAAAGGACTGCAATGGTAGCTGCTGTGTCAGTCTAATGAGGTTCACAGTAAGGATATCAAGGTATGTATGAAATTTCCATATATTGAGGAATAAAAGCTTAAGGAATGTCTTAAAAGGAGGATGCATTTTCTTATTAATTGTATTCATGGGCCATATTTGTACTTTAATTTTCTTTTTATATTTATTGCTGTTTAATCTTTCTGAATTATGACTGTAACAGTTGAGCAATTTAAATAAAATAACATTGTGTTTCTTTTTTAAGGTGCAATCCAAGGTCATAGCATCAGCTAACTATCTAAAGGTGGTACTTAACTTGGCGTTCATATTGATATTGTAGTCCTATGCAGTAAAGGATGCTCCTTCAAATGCATCCTGACCATGAATATACTTTTCAAATTGAAGATGAGTGGTTTCCTGTATGGAGTATTAGGCAGTAAGATCATAATCCAATCTCTGTAAAACTGTGGCAGTATTTTGCATGAGTGATATCAGGACAGAATTCTTATTCTAAATTTCTCTCTCTATATTTTTTTTTTTTTTTCCTGGCAGAATAGTTTTGGGGGAGGTAGAGATGGGTCCGTGTAACCCATCTCTATATCCACAGTTTCAATCCTATTTCCAAACATTCCTGAAAGTTAGTTTGAAATCTGTAGTCTGATGTAAACTAATGCTATCCTTTCTAATAGCAGAATCCTGTAATTTGAATTTACAAGTCAGTGTCCTACCACTGCTTCTAAGGACCTATAATCCCCATTGAGATGAAAAAAGCAGTGATATGAGACTGAAGAGGAAGTTTAACAGTCCCTTCCAGAACACACAGCAGGGAACTCGTATGCTGGAAAGCCACAAAGGACTTCCGAGTCCCCCTCCTAGTACCAATATATTATGTTATGTAAACAGATTAATGCCAGAAGACAGTTGGCACAAGTCCTGTTTCAAAGACTTGCACATTTACGGGGTTTAAATGCGTGCTAAATGAAAGAGAGATTCCTAAGGATATTGACTATCTCATTCTTGAGTTCCCTAAAAGTTGTGGCACCTGCAGAAGCTTATTCTTGAAAGCTCTTGTAAGGCCAGTTTACTGTTGAAGATTTGTTCTGAGTGTCAAAAATTAGTTTCTTGCATCTGCATATGATATTGAAGATTCTGTCTTTAAACAAAAAGGAATGTTGAGCGCTTGTATAATACTGTTTTCATATTCTTAGGAGCATCTTAGGCTGTTGAGATCATGCAGCTGATTTCAGCTGTGGATTTAGGTTTAGCTGTATCAGATATTGCAGATGCTTACTCTGGCAAATACAGACCACTTTGGAGACTGTTAGGATGAGTCTCTGTCATTGCTGTGGTTAGGCAGTGGCAGTGAGCCAGGCTTACTTAAACTTCATTGGGAAGCTCAGGCTTATTAATGCTTCTTCCAGTCAGCTATACTTTTTTTAGGTTTTGTTCTTCTTGAAAGGGCCTAAAATGACCTTTCATCCCACTTGGGTGATCCTGAGAGGCTGGTTTTGTTTCCTGAGCATTAATGCTGTGGCAGGGAGGGGGACAGCAATGCCAGCCCAACCTTGTAGACATCTGCTCTTTTGGAGCATGGCTGTTAGGCAATGGAAGAAATAAAAATTCTATATTTATTGATGTCAGATGGTAGAGATTGAAGGACTGGAGGTAACTGCAGTGTTGGCTGTCTGTTCCTTACAGACACTTGAGAAATCTAGAAAGTGAGCTTATTTGGACTGCAATCTTTTATCAGTCAGAACAAGTAGTGTTCAGGCAAATAAATGTGGTAGATAGAACAGTTCAAGACAACTGGGAGCTTCCGTGTTTTAAATGCATGCAGTTTCTCTCCTAACCTTCAGTGCTTCACTGAGTGTAGACTCAGGCATGTCAAATACCCTTTCCTCAAAAGTAGGAAGGAGTTAACCAGTCAAGCAACTTATAACCACTGTAATTTAAACTAGTGAATATACTTATTTTATAGTTAGGGAAATTGAAGCACAGTGGGATCAAGTGACCTACTAACATCTCATAGTCAAGAAACAGCAGGGCAAGTCCTTGAATTTGAGTGTTCTGAGGTCCTTCTCCTCTACTTTTTTTATTAGGTCATGTTGCTTCCTAGGATAACAACGTGTTTGCGCAGTTTGGAAATGCAAGCTGTTTCTTAGCAGAAATATTACTGCAGAATGTTACAAAACTGGAGAAACACTGAGTCTGAAAACAGATTTAATTCTTGTTTTTAAAATGTAGCAAATGAGATTTAAAAATATGAAAGAGTGCCAGTCTGCTGTTCTAGTTTAAGTATCTGGGTTGTGATTAGAAAAATATTAGAAATGTGCAGCTGATTTCCAGCTATTTCTCTGATTGGACAGCCTCACTGGAAAGGAGGTCTCAGTCCCCAAGATCCTGAAAGAGGAATTAAAATTATGTTCCTGTGTTTCCTGTCATTAATTATCTCCTAAAGACCTTGAAATGTGCTTATGATGTCTTATCACCAGCACACACGGAATTAAAGTTTTCTGCAAAGAAATTAGCTAGACTTTTTCTTTTACCTCTGAATATATTCTGAATTATCAGTTGAAGCTTTACTGGAGGAGCAATTTTTCAAGCTCAACAGCAAAAGTCTCATTCCTTTCACATCCTGTAAGCATTATTATGTTTTTTAGACTTAGTCCCAAGAAACATCTTTCTACTTTCTATTCTTCTACTCCTTTTCTGCTCCATTTCCACTCCTTTCCCCCAAGTTAGGGTGTTAAATTGCTCTTCTGTCAGAGGTAAATAATACGCCACTGGATGCTTTAATAGCGGTGAAGATGCTCTGACAAGTCTTCATTTCAGGAGAGGCACTGTTCAGATGTTGTTTTGCAGTGCTTTTTTACTAAGTTTTACAATGAAATAGCTAGAAAAAGCATCAGCTAACATAGCCATGTTGAGTTGCACATGCTGAGAGCCAGGCAAATTTGTAAGTTGTACTTTTATCACAGCTGTGTTACAGTAAAAAAGCCAACCAAACCTCTTTAAATTCCAAGGTAAGCATATTACTACTGGTACTATTTACTGGGTGGCCCTTTTTTGGGGGGGGGGGGATTGCTATATTTAGCTTTGGCTGTAAGATACCAGTGTACCTATGTGCTCTGTATAGCAGATATTCCTTGTATCAAGTGGTTTTGTAACTTTGAGGGTAGTGAGTGCACACGAAGCCCTGCAGCTGGAACCTCATTCATATTGCAGGAACCAGATGACTTCCTGGCTTGGCCTTGCAGTATCACTGCTGTTCAGCAGCAGGAGAAAGGATCTGGAGTAATTCTGAAGAGCTTGCACTTTAGTAGCTTGAAGTAAAGGCCAAATATAACGTGAGTCTTCATTCATCACTTCTTGATTCAAATCCAGCGCAAGCTCCCAGGGCTGTGCATGGTGCCATGCCAGGGTAGTTCAACTCTTACTCCAGAAAGTGCATGTTTTTGGATTGAGCTGAGCATTAGTCTTTGGCCTCCTGTTGCCCAGGTGGCAGCAGGATGACAGCATTGTGATGAAGGTGGCACTGACACTAGCAGTAAAGTGCACACAGCACTGTGAAGAGGCTCCAAACTGATTAGCGTAACAAAAAGGTTCATCTTCTGCTGTGGTATGGTGCTTAGGCCCTACCTTAAATGAGCATGGGGAATATTCAGGAGAAAATTTGGGTGGATTTGGTATATAATAATATATTAAAACTAGGATTTTTTTTTCTTTTGAACTTTTTTTTTTAAAAATTATTATTTATTTCCCTTCTCTTCTTATTCCTTTGCCTATTCTGTTAATCAAAAAATAAGAATTAGAGTATTTCCTGATGAAGTACAATGTAGGCATTACAGTGCTCTACCTGGGTGAAGTTTCTGTAGTATACCACACCACTTTTGAGAGCAGCAGTCCTCAAACTGGCAATAGCCAAATGTATGGAACAAGTTTTTATACTGTGTTTAATTTCTTTAAACTATTCCTCTCCACCCAGGAAAGGCAGTTTAGAAAAATCTTCTTTAATGTATTTTGATACTGTGTCAACCAACTTTTTATTGCTCTTTAAATTATCTTTAAAATTTGTACCAAAAAAAAAAAAAAAAAGGACTTTTAGTAGCCAAATAATTGCAGATTATTTTAGTATCTCCTTGCTTTTCTGACAGAGCAGTAGAGGTCACCAGCATTTATGGGGCTTGGACCTAAGCACAACACATCTTAAATGTAAAATTGTTTTAGTTCTATTACTATTTTGTTCAGTGCTTGGATTCAGTTCTGAGCCTGCACTCCACACTCCTTAAAGCTGCAGTTTGTACTGAAGACTTGCTATGAAAAAGGGAACAAGTCTCTCTGCTTAATATAACACAAAGTCACTGCGTTTGTCCTGGCATGCATGTAATTGCCTGTAGCTTTCTAATGATAAAGGCAGTTTCACATGAGAAAAATCTGCAGTGATCCTTGTCCTGATTTACATTTTACTTCATTAAGGAAAAAAAATTGATCAGAATAGATAAAAGTCCTGATCAATGATCCTAGCCCTTTTTTTTTTTTTTTTTTTTTTTTTTTTTTTAAATAGCTTCCATTTTGGTGCAGTGCAGTACAGACTTTTGGTTTAACTGGCTGAATTGATATTCTGAGCAGCAAGTAAGGCAGGATGACAGAGCATCAGCACAGCTACTCCTATTAGTGCTCAGGGAGGTATGCTTACTTGCAATTGCCTACTCTGTCCAAGGCAGACTAAAGTCACGAACCACTGCTGTCCTAGGATACTAGAAAAGAGTCCAACTTTTATGTGTAGTTTTATACATACTTCAAAAAACCACAACATGATTTAATTCTGTATTTAGTCACTATCAGGATTGAATGGTCTGAGGTACAGAATTTGGAGTTGCAGTTTGAACATGGTACTGATCACAATTAACTGTGAAAAAAATAAACTATTACACAGAAAATGCTTTTTGAAGAACTGATTTTTATCTTATTTTTACATTTCAGAATCCTGCATGTGCTAATAATTAAAAATAACAGGTAGATTTTTTTTTCCAAAGAAACAGAACAGCTGTTAAGAAGCTGTAAGTAAAATGCACTGACTCCTCAAAGTGTAAGCCTGTCACATGAGGCAAAGTGCTTTCTTTTATATGGTTTTAATAATAATAATAAAAAGAATTAAAAGGGCAGGAAGCTATTCTGGCATGAACGTATGGGCTTTTACAGTGTATGCTAATGTGAACAGATCATATAAAAAAGGAGGATATTTTGTGTGCTTCTCCTGTATGGGTTTTAGATTTCCGGAAGGTATAACAGGAACACAAATACAGGAAAACCATCACAGTCCTGCAATAATTTGTTCTGTATTTTTATTATAATCAACACTGTCCGCATATAAACAGAAAGAGGGCAAGAGAGGGTGAGCAAGCTGTGTCTTTGCAAAAGGTGATTCCGCAGGAATCTGTACGAGAGACATGTTTGTGGCATTTGTTGTCAAGTGTATAATTAGTTAACAAAGCTGGAGACGCACTCGGTACTCTGAGGTTCAGACCCCGGCGCCGCAGCCTGTGCCCTGCTGCAGGGGGGCTGTGGATTTGGTGCTTCCCTTCCTCCCCTCACCCCCCTTTCGTACACAGCCTTTTGTCCCCCCTCCCTCTTCCTTCTCAAATGATAGTGATAGGACTTGACAGTCCTTGTCCTTGAAGGTTTCTCCCGTTTCTGAGTAAGTGGCATATTCCTGGTAGTTTGCCATCTTCCGTTTTTGTCATTATCCCAAGGGAAGTATTAAAATCACAAACAACAACATGGTGGTTCAGTCCATTTTTCTTTCAGCGAAACATTTTCTTTCCTTACTATGCCTGCTGCTTGCTCTCGTTCTTTAACGATCTTACACTGCAGCAAGAACCCTCCTCTTGCGCCTTGGCAGCGAGATGCTCTGGCAGCAGCCTGGGCAGCCTCCCCACCTGCCAGCCTCGATGGTACAGTCTGCAGAGGGACTCCTGTAATGTAGCTCCGCTTATCAATCCCTTACAGATGCCGAACAGTGATTACTCCGCTGTGTAATTGAAATCATTTTGGATTTGTGATGATATCTTAGCCAAGTAAGTAGCGACATCCACAGCATGAGAATAATAATCATAATAATAATAATAATAAAAAAAAAAATCTTTCCCCTTTCTGTTCTGAGCTTGTTTATTTGGCGATTTGCTTCTCGCGGAGGTGCAAGCTGATGAGAAAATGGTGTGAGGAGTGGGGCTGAGGGATGCGTTAGGTTTTGGTTCATGCCCTGTGAATCTCTGGAAAGGTAATGCTGCAACTTCGGTAGATTATTCTGTAAGGTCAAACAGAAGCTGCATAGCTAAAAGGCACTCTTGCATCAGAAATCATACACTGAGGTTTTATAGGTTGAAAATTCAGTATGATTTTGTTGTTCTCTTTAAGCATATGGGCTTGATTTTGATTAAATCTGTTATTTAGTGATGAGGAAAACACATGGATGAGATTTTGCTTTTGTCATTGCTGGTAAGAATCAGATGTGCCTTTTTTCTTTCAGAAGTGAAGAAAAAACACTGAGATGTGAGCAGTACAGCTTGACTTTTTTTTTCTAACTTTAACTAATGTTCTCTTTATGATAGGCAAAGACATTTCTTGTTAGGAAAATATGTCATACTCAACTGGGTTTGCTTATAGAGCTGCTTATAGTTTTTGAATGTGTATGTTTGAAAGTAAAGGGCACACAGATTTTAAAAAACCCCAAGCATTGCCTTTCTTTGGAAATGGATTAGAAAATGCTGTTAAAGAGAGAATGTTATGTAATTTCTTTTAAGCATGCATGATGTTTCCTATGGTAAGGTGGGGAAAGGCTTTCTGTGGTCTATGGTACAATAACTAAAAATTCTGACAGTTTTTTAATTATTTCTTTATTTTTAAAAGAATAATCAGCTCTAAATCCCCGAACACTGCCTCGAAAAGCTTTTGCCTGTTCATGAAACATCCAACGCTTGAACAAAAAACATAAGATTACAGGAGTCATTTCCTATTATGTAAAGGGAGATTCTGTGTGTTTGATCTGTGCCTGCGGCGCTGGCAGCTCATCTGGCCAGTGGTCCTGGGCAGCAGGCAGCTCTTTCCCAACCTCTCATTTACTGACTTGACGTTGTCCTACACAAGCTGGGGCAGTTGCTTGTGCATTGTACATCGTTTCCAAGGACTAATGAGACGATGGCTGTAGGCAGTCCTGGAGCACTTAAGCAGGCAGGAACAGATTCTTAGTCTGGTGCTTCCCATACCTTCTGGAAGGTGAGTATTGAAGTTTCAAAGAAGGAATGTGTATTTGATGTCAAACCTGTTCATTGTACCGTTCACAGGCACCCAAAGAGCTGCCTCATGCTTATTAGGACTTCTGGTAGTTTGACCTCCTGATTACGTTCTGGTAGGACTCTGGTAAAGGATTGCAGAGATATTACACAAGTTAGGATGATTGAAAGACAGCTGGCATGCTTAATATGGAAAAAATTGTGCTTTTATTGCTGGGATTTGTGGTTAATAATAGATATATGCAGTATGAAATAGAATAATGAGGGCTTTTTGTTAGTCTTTGCTTAGTAAAAGGAGATTACAGATCTACTTCATAGTCCACATGTTTGTTTTTTTTTTGACTGAGATGCATTCCTGATTAGCATTTAATTTGTGAGAGGTCATCCATATGCATGACTAGCTCTTGTACCTTGCTCTGAAATAACTGTTTGACTTAGGTATCCAGCAGGTCTTTGATCACATACAGCTTTTACTTTGTTCATGTTCTTCTCATTTTAATCGAAATTGCTACCTGTGAAGAAGTGTTTCATATTTTCTCTGTAGTGCTGGTAAAATGAATAAGTTTGTGAAAAAGGCAGTAAAATAAGGCTCGTAGAGAAGTTGTGCATAGTAATGCAGCATGATTTTTTTGTTTTTTTTTTGGGTTTTTTTTTGTTTTTTTTTTTTGGTGTGTGTGTGCCCCTGTATTCATCATTTTCGTGTATCTTTCTTCATTTATGTGGAGAATTGATTTTGGCCCACAGCAATGGAAATGTACTTGCATTTTCACAGAAAAGATTTTTGTTTGTTTGTTTGTTTTTCTGTTTCAAATCATAACTGAATGCTATTTCTTATGATTTCTGTGTATATAAAAAGGTTTTTTGCATGTATATTGAAACAGCTTGGAAGAGTTTTATTCTTCTCAGTAGGATTACAGGTTACAGAAGACGTGGTAATGATGAACTAGGTATCACACTGTTCTTTTAAGAGCTTCCATGAAGTGACTTTTGAGAGTGCTTTTTTTTTTTTCTGTTAAATTTCATATCATGTATCTAGGAAATAGTTTTGAAGGATTACTTTTTCCTCTTTCATCTTCCCCCAGCATTTAAACTAGTCAGCTTTTCTTTTCCAGTGCTGTTCAGTTTGGGATGAAAACATTTTTTTAGTCATCATAAAAAACTCTATTCCTGTCTGAATACTGAAAATGAGAGCATGCATTCTGCTAATGTATAAGAGTGCTATAAGTGTTTTCACTTTTTTTTTTCTTGCTGCAGTTCATATTGTCAAATGCCAGTTGTGTATGTAATAATTCCTTTTGTTACTTTTTGAAATAAATGGAGAAGTTGTGACCTTGTAACTATCTCTCACACTCCCTGAAACTCCATTATACTGCAGTAGGACTCTAGCAGCTGATAGTTCTGTAAATTGTACCCACCTCCTTTTAATAAATGTAAATACTTCCACAGTTTGGACTGAAAATAATGTTCTGAAGGGAACAAAGGGGTTTATTCGATTCACCTGACTGGGGAACCTTATAGAGAATAAGCTTGCCTTTTGCCAGATTTTTCATTATGTTTTCAAGGAGAGACAAAGAAAGATATTACAGTTCACTGGAATTTAGCGAGTACTGCTATGCCTTTCTGGCTGCTTCTTGAAAGTGAACAAAAATTAATTACGTTCATATTCTACATTGTCTGATCAGCTTAAAAAATCCCCCATGATTAAAATGACACATTTTTGAATAACTTTTAATATGTCAGGTGAAAAAGGGGTTAAAAAAAAAAAAAAAGCTAAGGGTGATTATGATTAAATCATCTGCTCCTAGAGAGGTGTTTTTGTTTAATTCATATATTAAAATGTGTTGCTAAAGCTGAAGTCAGCCTCTCTTATGCTTTCATTAAGATTCTTGTTGAGCCAAGAAGGTAGCAATAAATCCAGTCTGAGTGGAGGCTCCCTGTCAGTGTGGCTCAGTTGCAAACGGAGCAACAGAAATCTGTGTGACCGGGATAGTTCTGCTGCCTCTGCAGCACCTGCAGTCCAGGCGTTCTGCTTGCAATTAGGAAATCTCTGCTTGGATTCAACTCGCAGAGCTTTATTATGCACAGCAGGGATGCTCAATGCTTTAAGACTGTATAGAATTTATCCTTCTATATCACCTATGTATATAGACGTGCTCAGAGATAATATATACTTAATGGAACAGTTGCATAATAGAAGAGTATTTTTTCCTAGATAGGTTATGTTTTGTATGCTACATTTTTTTTTATAGACAAGTATGCATCAGTAAAGGATATGTAGGCTTATATAGGTTTATATAAATATGTAGCTTTTAATTTGGTATGTAAAGCAATGAAGATGATCAGTAGCGTTTTATCGTAATTTTTATTTTAAAGTTTGGTGCCCTTTTGTACTAAGCATAAACATATGGTACAATTTTATGAGCTGTGGGGTTTTTGTTTAAAGTTTTATTGGTTTTATGTCTAGGGGAAAAAAGCATGGGTTTTATGTTACTTTTCTTGATATATGATCTTGTTTTGTGTATTAAAACTGGAGATTTGCAGCTGAAGAAAAAAATCAATTTATAATAAAAGGGTTGGGAATGAAGCATATTTTAAAATAGCTCAATAATAGGAAAATAGTTCTAAGAGACGGGTATCCCTGTAAAATGCAGGACATGTTCCTTCATAATACTGCAGATCAGTGAAATATGAGGACTCGGAAGTGATGTGGGATGCTTGCTTAAATATCAGACTTTGCATAGTTGAGGAATGGTAGCCACATTACAAAATACTTCCCTTCTACCACATTGTATATGAACAAGTTCGTCCTGTCGGTAGTACGTTTTTCCTAGTTTTTAAAGTAGCCTTTGCACGGTTAAAGTGTATGAGGACAGAACACCAGGCTATCGGAGAAATGCTAAAGCAGCTCATGTTAAAATCTTGAACAGGATAAGCCAGTGATAATTATGATCTATTTGAAAGAGTTTGTGCATTTTTCACCTTTTGTCTCCTTTCTGTGCATAATGAAGGTGAAATGAGTGCAGAAGGTAGCTGATTTCAGAGTCAGAGATCACAGAATAGTTGAGGTTGGGAGGCACATCTGGAGATCATCTAGTCCAACCTTCCTGCCCAAAGTGGAGTCACTATAGCAGGTTGCTCAGGGCCATGTCCAGTCATGTTTTGAGTATCTCTCAAGGATGAAGACTCCATAACCTCTCTGGGTAACTTGAGCCAGTATTTGACCACCCTCACAGTTTTCTCATCTTTAAGTGGAATTTTCTATGCTTGTTTGCTTTCATTGCCTTTTTGCCTTTCACTAGACACCACTGAGAAGAGTATGGCTCCACCTGCTTTACTCCCTGCGACTGAGTATTTACACACTTTGATAAGGTCCCTCCTGAGCCTTCTTTTCTCTAGCCTGAACAGTCCAGTTTTCTCAGCCTTCAACGTGTGCATCAGGGGCTCCTGTCCCTTCACTGGACTCGATCCAGGAAGTCCATGTCTTTGTTGTTCTGGGAGTCCAGTGCTGGACACATCACACCAGATGTCTCAGCAGTGGCTCACCACCCTCAGCAATGCTCTAATGCAGCCCAGGAGGCGGTTTGTTTTTTGTGTCCTGAGGACATGTTGCTGGCTCATGGTCAATTTTGTGTCCACCAGGAACCCCAAGGACTTTTCTGCAGAGCTGCTCTTCTAGCTGCTTACCAGTAGGTCCCTAGCCTGTTTACTGTCCTGCCTGGGGTTATTCCTCCACAGAGATGGAAGTTTGCACTTCCCTTTGCTGGACATCCTGAGGTTCTGGTTGGCCTGGTGCTGCAGCCCACAAATTGCCTCTGAAAGGCAGCTCAACTACCTGTGTTAGCAACCATGCCTCCCCATTTTGAGTCATCTGCAGACTCGCAGAGGGTGGTCTCAGCTGTATCATCCAGGTCATTAATAGAGACACTTGACTATTGCATTGCAAAAAGTCACTTGGAAGGAGAGGATTAAACCTGGAACTTCAGCTTCAAGATTTAGCCCAGAATTGAAGCACTGTGTTACTAAAATATGCCAGAATATGGTCAACATCATGGATATGCTTCCACTTAAGAGTGTGGAAGTTTTGATATTGAAGTCAATACTTTCCATCAACATCCTAGATGCAATTTGGTATGTATATAAACTTTTTTGAGGATAAAAAAGGAAAATCAGTGACTCAGGTTTACTAAAAGCTTATTTTATATGTTAAAGAATGAAGACTCAAGCTGAAGTAATTTCAACTGATAATTTCATTTACTGCATTTCAATTAAAGAGAGTTAAAAATAAAACCATATGAAATGAATTAAAAATAAAATGAGTTTATAGTCCAATATGATCTGAATCCTGCTGAAAAATCTATCATGCAAAATGAGAAAACAGGACAGGGAAGATGCTTATCTGTTAGATGTTGGGCAAAGAGTTATTTCATCTCCTGTCCAGTTCACTGGCCTTCTGAGCTCCTGACCTCTGGAAATGAGGCATGTGAAGTAAATGATTCTCCTCGCATATAAACTTAGTCTGAGAAGATTTTTACTCAGACAAGAGCTGTCTTCAGTACGATAAGTTATCTTCCATGCTTTTATTTGAATTGTGCTCCATAGTCCAATTCAGTGCAAACTTTGTACCTTGGTTTAGGACAAGATATAGCATTTTGAATATCTTCAAGGATCCCTCCATCTGTATACCCTAGCTGAAGTCTGATAAGACAATTCCCACCTTGCTGGAGACAGCAGTCAGCTTACCACAACTTTAAAGTAGTGCTTAAAGTGCCCATTGGGTTGGTTTAACAATTATTTTAGGTGAAAGCTAAATCTTTCTGTGAACTACCATAGTGCTGACAATTTATAATTAAGTGGGAACTTTATACTGGCCTTTAAACATAGGGTCAGATAGAGTCAGTCTTAAGTATTCTGGGAAAAGTGTTACGCAGAAAGACCTCCAACTCTTTCTGTTAGCCAACAGGCTAAGTGAAGCTGATCCAGAATATGAAGAACAACAAGTGTAGGCCCAGGCTGACCATGAGTATGAACTTGCTGTCAGGGTGAGCATCTTTTCTCTAGGAGAGCCCAGTGGGCCAGCTGTCACAGGTAAGGCAGGATCTGGCAGCCCATGCTGGGTTTGCGTACTGGGGTTTATTCAAGATCCATCAAGCTTAGAGCTTCTGCCCTACTTGATCTCACACAGGCTGTCCTAGGTAGCTCCTGGTATTTGTCTCCATGCATCTCTCAGAACTCCAGGTTCCCCCCTTACTGTCAGGGTCTTTTGTCCAGTACTTCTTTTCTCTGAGACCACTTCTTTGGGGGGTACTTTTGTTCAGTCTCCTCTTCCTTCTGGAACTTGAGGGTTTCTGTTTTCCAAATCTCGATAGTCTCTGCACAGAAGCACAACATGGGATCCTCCTCTTTGGCAGTGCTGTCTCATGTTTCTTCATTAACTGGATGCCCCACTGTTATTTAGTCCAAGTATTATAAAAATTTGCAACCAGCCCATTCAGGTTGCAGCCAGCAAGAAGCAGGCTTATGCATGAGAGTCAAAGAGTTTTGGACATACTTACAGTCTCCCACTCATCCAGTTATCTGCTACATTTCTGCAATTAAGCCATTTTTCAACTACAGCTGTAGCACTTCTCTGCAAGTAGGAATGGTGAGGACCTCCATGATTACCATCACCTTTTGAAATCAGACATTGCCATCCACAGTCCTTGTTGCAGTAGGTTACTGTGTGTTAGTGGACCTTGAGAAAAGAATTATCCTTTTCAAAAGTGGTGACTGTTTATTTTGGCCTGTGCAGTATATATTGTTTGTCTTACAGGATGGATGAATATATTGTAATGGTTGTGCTGAGCGTCTGACTAACCTTGACACAAACACTGGTGCTGATGAAGCACAATAAAAATACGCTGCTACCATTACGACTTGTCTTTCAGAATGGTACACTTTGTGTCACACAGGTAATTAGAAGAGAACACTGTTCCCAATAAACTGTTCCAGTCTCCTTGGGAAATGTGTTATCCCAAATGTCAGAAGGCAGCATTGATTTGTGTCCTCTGTAAGTCAGTTTAGGAAGTAACTGTTGTCCTGGCTGAGGACAGCTATTTAATTTTACTCTGCATGCTTACTATGTTCCTTTCCTCTGAATTATAATGAAGATTTTGCATGTTGTTCTATAAATATATCAAATGATGTTTAATATTAAGGGACCAGCGATATGTAATTCAAATGAAATAATGATTCTGTGTTGCTTTTCACAGTGAAATAAGATTGTCATTCTCCCTCCCTGCAGTGCTTGAAGGAATACCTATTTATGAATGGTTCGTCTGTCTGGGAAATTTGGAGGAGAATTGAGTGCAGCTTTTTAGATGCAATGCAAATTGTTGCACTAGCCAAGCAGAGGGCATTTGTGTTGTAGTAAAGCTAGTTACCTCTGTGATGCTGTAGTGGTAAATTGTTATGCAGAGAACTGCAGGATAAAATGGTAGTGCTGCATCAGCATTATTGAATAAGATGGCTGAAAATGCCTTGAAAACAAACTGTTGGGGCAGGAGGATTACAGAGGTAATGATCTGCCTAATTTCCAGGCAGTCTACCTTCAAGCTTTCCTATAGGCCTGGGGGCAAATCCTTAGTTTTGCAGCTTGTTTTCTTTGGCTTGTACTAAATGTTTGGTGTCTCTCATCCTCACACTGCATTATTTTGCACTGGATAGGACAGAGCTCCTTGTAATGGAGGGACAAGGCAGAGCGGGCTGCTTTATGTGTCCTGGATTGACCTGAAAGAACATGAAAGGACTGCCCTAATATTTCTATTGCAGCATCAAGAATTGCCCTTCAGGGCATAGGGGGTTTGAGCTGATGTTTTATTACTAAGCATATGTGGGGAGCTGCTAGTCCCCAGGGCACTCAGTTTCTGTGTACGCACCACTTTTTGCAGAATCTTCATTTCATTTTAAAATCCTATTTTGACTCATCAAAAATAGTTTGGGGTATGTCTCTCTGTTCTGAATAGTGCTTAAATATCAGAGTTAGATATAGAATATGGAGGGGTGGAATTTTGGCTGAAATGGAAGGGCAAAAGAGTATATAATTTCCAGAAATATGTTATAGCAATAGGTGATATGTAGATAGACGCCACTGGAGTCAATCTCAAATGAGGTCCTTTCAATATACAGGTGGGGCCTGGCTGGTACCCAGGCTAGCAGGGAAACCTGGGTGGGACAGCTGCTGCCGTGGCTGGTAACAGACTTGACCTTGGTGAAGGTACAGTGTGTTCATAGAGACAAATTGTGTTCAGGTTGTTAAAAAAAGGTACTTTTTTCCTGCAAAAATTGAATTGCTGTCTATTTCCGTCGTTGGCTTCTTAAGAATCTTAATATAACTGTTCATCATGATAAACTATAGCTACTGTGCCATTCCCTACCTTGTTATGGATCTCCCTTCCCAACATTTACAAACTAATAAAAAATGAACCAACAACCTGAGGAAGGGATGTATAAAATCTACAGTGCAGAAATAGGAATATATATTTATCTGACTTCTTATGTAGACGGATGATTAATATAGTACCAACTACAGGGTTTATAGCTTGGTCTATCATTAAGGTTCCCTCTAATGTGAAAGATGATAAATTAAGTGTCCTCTTTCCTGCCCTTGTCCTCTTTTTTCTAGTTTAGAAATACACTTAAAAGTTTTAATCTGAAGACATGATTTTTATACCAGAACTGAGGATGGAAAGAAATGAAAGAGAAAATGGAAGACATCTGAAGTGTTTTTTCTTGAACCTTTTTTAAGCATTAAATTTGAGTGTGTGAGGTCTTAATGTACAAGCCTCATTTATATATCTTCTTTTGGATTAAGAGGGTATCTTTAAAAATATTGCTAGGAAAATATTTTTGGGGATTCCCCCCCCCCCCTTATTACAGAACACTAGAATATAATTTCTTAATAGGGTCTAGTTTCCTTCTAAGGAAATCTTGTTCTTCTCTTTTATCTTATCTGGAGCAGATGAAAGCTGCAGATACAGGACATGTTATTTTTAAAGTTTTTATTAGCAATAAGGTAAGTAGCAGTGCTTTTGGAGCTTTAATTGCCAAACCCTGAGAGAAGGATAACAATAATATTTAAAATAAAGCTGAATGAGATTGCTATGAAAGAATAAATTATAAAGTAACTAGAAATATGCATACATATTATTCCTTTAAAACAGGGCACTTCATACTGGGAGACAGTACTGCTGATCTTGAGCTTACTCCTGACATCTTCTGCCTTGTCATCACTGGAAAGCAAAGATTAGGGTCTCTGATTCTGCATAAAGCCTCTGTGCTAGATTTATTACATGAAGTAAAATATAATGCCTAACAGTACTCTCATCAGGCAGAGGCATGACCCAGGGGTTGTGTCACTGGTGTAAAAATTGAAATGGTACATTCAGTGCTAAAACTGGTAATGCAGAAACTGCAAAGTCCGCAAATTAGAATTTCTGCTAATTAGAACAGTTTTAACTTTGTAGATTATTTGGGAAGAGTTCTGACCATTGATGGATTTGAAAGCAGTTAAGTCCCTCAACACAGAAAAGAAAATATATATGTGTGTGTGTATCTATATCTATATAAAAGCACCCTAAATAGAGATCAACTGCTATAAAACTCTTTTAGTAGTTTAATTTACTATGTAGTTTAATTCCATTCAAAGTTATTCTTTCAGCAGTTCACTTGAAAACAATAACAATTTTGTACTTCCTCCCACACGCAAGATCCACTCCCTTCCTTAGTAATTCTTGTTTGACCTTACAACTAGTTTGCTAGAAACTTTCATGCCAGCTGCCAGATATTTCTGTTTAGGAGTTACCCTCAGGAGCGCTCACAACTGATCACCATGTTGGTCTGCTTTTTTTGCATTTGTTCTGTAGTGAACACAGAGCCTCAAAGCTTGAGGTCTTAGTTAATTCCAAAATTTGTGTGGATTTTACTTTCTCTCCCATGGCCCTGCCTTTTTATAGCAACCAAGTCCCACTACAGTAATAAAAAGACAAATATGGGAACACTTGTAGTTGCTTGTGATACAAATTTCTCAGGAGCTATGGAATTCATTCCTGCAAAAGAGGAAGACATCTGAAGACGACGGAATGTACCTCTTACTTACTCCATTAAGTCAAATGACAAATCATCTGTGTGATGCCCATAAGGGCTTGATGAAACTGTTTTTAATCTAGTTTAGGAAGGAAGAGGGAATATATCTTACTCCTTTTTTTTTTTTTTTTTTTTTTTAATCTGTGAGGTGAAGAAATCCAATAGAAGTACAGAAGCAGGGACTCTTCCCCATATGTTATTATATGATTTAAAGTAAAGATTGTTCAAGGAAGCTGAATGTAAGGCATAACGTGTGATACTCTGTGCTTTCCCAGAGAAATGGTCTTCTACGGAAAAATATGAAGACCAGCAACAGTGGTTTGGAGGTTTTTAGAGCTGCTTAGAGGATGGAAAAAAATCATCATATAATTAAGGTATTTCTGAGGGTCTCTGCTATTGGTGGCAAATTCTTCTGTCTGTCTTGTTGTGGACTAAAGTCTTGACCCTAGGAAGCCTCAGAGATGATAAGAATATATGACTGCAAGTGTATGACTTGGTGATGCTGGCATTTGAAGGAGGCTTTTATAGCACAGCTGTCTGGTATGACAGAGGCATGACAGTATTCATGAGGATCTTACCCAAGGACTACAATAAATATGTAAACAACTGGTTTCAGGGAAACAAACCAACTAAAAGGCCTATATGTCTGATATTAAAATCTCTTACATGCATTCTCACAATGTGGACAGAGTAGTACATCTGCTATCAATCTGTCCTTCCTACAGCCATACAGTCTGCATGTCCCAAAAGCCTTCAGCAACGACTTGCCTCCCTTGAGCCTCATCATCAAAGCCCAATACGGTTGATTTTAGCTCTTCATCTCTCTTAAATATATACCCATAGGAGAAATGTAATTTGCTGTGTGTCTTTGCAAGACTTTTTGAGATGAATTATTGAGAATTGAGGTCATCTTAGTTCAGGCTGGCAGCTGAGTCCCCGTGCTTGGTTTTCTCCATAACCAATGTCTCCCTCGAAATCTTTGACTCAGATTTCTTGCTTGATTGTGTTGCACATTCTTTCCCTGTTTTTCAGACCAATGGTTGTATTGGTTGTCATTGCTTGTTGATCTTCTTCAGCATCATCTGCTTTCATTAGCATTTTTGAACAAAGGAATGAATCAGAATATATCACAGTAATAGAAATATAGGAACATATTATCATTTTGAAAAGCTGAACTCTCTCAAAGGTTATTACATATTTAAATTGAACAAATACAACTTCATAAATAAACTAAATTAAACATCATCTAATTTTACTTTTGAATCCAAGTAATTTTAATCCATACTCAGCTTCTTATGTAAATATTGACCAACTCAGTTTTATTCTTTGAAGCATTCTTATTCATTTAAAACCCAAAAATGTGGCAGATTGAACCACAATTGTGTATGCTGAATACATGTAAAAAGTAGTATTACGTATATAAATATTATGTATATTACATAATAAACTGAGAGTTGGCAAGAGGAAATTATTGCTTTTGTGTCTCCAAGTAGTAGTGTAGAAATGTTTTAGAGAACCTCATATTTCTCTCTAAAGCTGACTGGTGGCATGCCCAAAACATCTTTTTTATAAATCCCTTATGTATAATTCAGAAGGAAGCAATAGATGATTAGAAATCTATATGTTTCCCCCAGGGAAATTCAGGCAGAAACTCTGGTGGTGCAAGTATTATGCAGATGGTCTGCATTTTGAACAAATCATTCTTAGATGGAAGAGATGTTTCTACTGCATAACTAATTCTTAGAATTGGGAGCATTTAAACACCCCAAATATGTTACTTTGTGTTTGGAAATGCACTTTAGCCATCATGTTATTAGCCAAGAAAGAATATTTTTAAAAAATGTGTGGTAATAAGGTTCAAGAATTCTTGTTAAATGTTTCAAGTGACATTCACAAGGCTGAAATACAATTTTAGTCTACCCTGTGTTCGGTCTAAAACCCATCATCAAAAGGCATTTTCCAGCAATAGACTTAAATGCAGCTCCTTCTTCCATGTTCACTGAATTGTTACGTACAGATTGCAGAACAGACCTATTCAATGACTTCGGTGTCTGAAAGTAGTTGACAGTGGTTTTCAAAAAGACTTGATTTCCAAGTAAATCAGATTTTAAGATTACCAAGAACTTTTTTTTTTTTAAGTTTAATATCTGGAACATCAAACAAAACATGACATGAGTACCATAACGTGTATATACAGGGTTTTTTTTCTAGTTTTAATATTAACCCATTTATTAATGTTTTAACATAGAAATTCCTCTCCAACAGTAGAAAAAAATGCTGTATGTAAGATTTCTTTTAATGTAAAAATCACTAATAGTGATAGTTTCAGTAAAATTATATTTTTATTACCACATGTAGATTTTTATGGTAATAGATGAGTGTAACTTTTGCCAATATTTGAATTGAGTATTTGCTGTGTGTAGTAACAATAGAGTAGAGCTTGCTAACTCTTGTCGGTAATTTGGAGGCATTGTAGATTAATGAGTATTGTGGGGAAAAAAGCACAGCTAAGAAATACTCAATTCACGTTGACGTTTTTCGGTTTAGAGCTCTGTTCTGACTGCTTAGGACTAAACTCTGCAGCAGCCCTGATGACAGCAACCCCCTGTTAGAAACACAGCCGTCAGAGTCCTAGGACTCTTTCTTAAGTATGTTTAAACTGCTGTGCCAAATGATGCTGAGGAACCTGATCTAGTGGGAGGTGTCCCTGCCATTGGCAGGGGGTTGGAACTAGATGATTTTTAAGGTGCCTTCCAACCCTGACAATTCTATGTGAGCAAGAGCACCACAAGGACACCCTGACTCACGCAAGCTCTATCTACAGTGAAGGTCTTGCTGGCAATAAAGCTGTTCGCAATCTGTTTTTTGCAAGTACTGCTGAGGGGGGGTGCAGGCCCCAGTAGGAGAAGAGAGGCCATCTGTGGGCAGGCCAGTGCTAGCAGTCATCTTGAAAGCCTGGTGGTACAGAATGTGAGCACCTGAATTACTGAATGTCATCTTCAATTGAAATGCAAAGCAGTCATCAACAGCAAGAGGAAATGAGGGCTGGTTTTGTTCATTCGATCTTCCTTTGCAAATGGGAGTTCTGGACAAGTCTTCTGGCTAGGAATTTTATCATGTGACAGCCAAAAAAAATGATCCTGTTCATTTCTAAATAACAAAAAAAATTGCTAGTTCTCAAATTAAACGTGAAACCACTGTATTTTTGTGTTCCCTATAAAAGAAGATTTGTGATGATGATATCTTTTCAGGATATCTTTGAGTATGTTTGCAGGGATGACGAGATAACAGGAGGGATAATTTCATTTTTAGAACACAGTGAGAGAGTGGTTCAAGAGATGGATAAAAACATTTTGCAAGTGACATATTTTCATAGTCCTGCATTTTAACAATATCAAGAATACACAAGAACTTGTCCATGAATGATCCATTGTTGATAGGCAGGTGCTCTTCAGGTTGGGAACACTGAGAGAGGTCAGGTACAATCATAGATAAATTTAAGAAGCATTAAATGAAAACTATTAGTGGTTTCTGCAAATTGCAGTTACTAGATTTTGATAGTTCTGGCAAAGCCTGATGCAAAAAATGTGGCGTATCAACTTTGGTATTTTTTTTGGTACTACATCCGCCTGCGGATAAAGAAACATAAAAGCATAATTGCATGTAATTTTTTAGAATAATATTTTGACTCTTCTGTGGACTGTAATAGTTCTCTCACCACTGAAGTCCTGGATACATTCCAATATTTATGAATATACCTGTTATTTTGGACATGATTAGATTCTATCCTTCACCTGAAATGTCTGTTAATTGCTAGAATTATTTTTTACATATTCAGATCTAAGCATATTGCTTATGATTAAAAAAGACTGATAAAAAAGATACCCTACTTTAAATAGATAAAATACAATCTGATCTCTAGTGGTTTAATCACCATTACACGGAACCAGTGTATTAATCTCTTAAAAATGGATACTACTTAAATAACATTTTTTTAATATAGTTTGATAAGGATTTGATATTTGAATTACCAAGCATTCTCCTGCCTAGCATTCACACTAATATCTTTCTTGGTCTAAAATATTAAATATGCTCTTATGCACAGGATACTGAAATTTTTATGAAAATCTGCATGCATGAATCATTCACAGTAACACAAGGTAATGCACTTGGTTGCAACTCAAAATAACCTCATTCCAGCAAATGTTTCTAATCAAGGGCAAGTAGTCTGGTATGATGCTGCAGAATTGTTTGCTTGCGTTGTGCAAAGAATGCTTTTAACCGTGTGTTGTTGGGAGTCGGTGGGGCCACTGTAGTAAGTCTAACAGAATGGAGCTTGACAGAATTCAAGCACAGCAGTTTATGCTCCATTACCATTCTCTGCAAAGGAACTGGCAAGTGTGGTGTTGTGTGAGGTTGCCTTTTGCCCTTCACTGAGGTACACTTGCATAAAAAACAGCAGGACTGAATTTTAGGATGAATGTCAGCTGTTGGATGTGCTAGTAAATGTGCCTGTAACTTAATGCCTGTAACTTTGAATGTTATGACTAACAATTGTCATCAGTAGATTTCTCTAGAGAGGAATATTTAATAGCAGTCCTCAAGAGGCTATATAATTTGCCCTGCTTGCTGTCTAGAGAAAATGTTTTCAAAGCTGTTGGAAAGGGGATGCCCTAAATATAAACTGAGTCAGTATATATATATATAAAATATTTATTTATTAAAGATGCCATTAACCCTGTGGCCTTCCCTAAACATCTTCTGTTTCTGAGGTATGTTATGTTAGATTTTGGAAAGTAATATATGCTACATATTGGTACATATCATTGACATCATCTGGCAGTGGCCTACACAGGAATAAGGATCATGACTAGTAAAATATTCAGAGGTCAAAGAACAAAACCAACATGAATTAATTAGAATTGCTTTTTTTTTATGTTTTTTTTTTTAAATTAAATTTATTTAAAGCATTTTAACCTTCATTTTCATATGTATAAAACTATGTTATTTACTAACTGTTTGTTATGGCATGTTTTTTTAATAACATCTGATTTACAGAGTTTTAAGTTATTTCTTTCTAGTGGAGATATACTAGATGCAGCAGCCCACAGATATATATTAGGTGTATCATGGCTAATATAGTAAAAAAAATTTTGAGTGAAACATTGGCAGATTATCCATAAACAATCCATATTAAGGAAACCAGAAGAAGAGAGAGGGAAACAACTCACTTTGTATTTTAGGTGTATGTCTAGACTAAAGTGAAATAACCTCTTTTTGTTGACACAGCTGTATTCCTTTCATGTGCTTCCTAAAAAACTCTGTTGTAATGTCAGTCCTGGTTATGGATGCAATAGACTTTCATTGCAGCATTCTCATAATAATTAATAATTATTTTATTAAAATTTGTGAAGTGGGTGGTGTTTGAATGGATGGTGCTTACAGGTAAATACGTATCAAGAAATTTGAAGAGACAGGTTCATGTGGGGCCAAGAACAGAGCAAAGGCCCTGCTAGCACAGAATAGGAAGATGGGAAAAAAACAGAGAACCTGCAGAGTATTAAGAGACGGAATCATAGGGGAACCTATTAAAATAAATAGAACTTATACCTTGAGATGCATTTGGAATTACTAGAAGTTTCTGGTTTACTGTACACTTTTTTTCTTGTACTGAAGGACTTAGTCTCCCTTTTAAAGCAGTTCATTGAAACTTTTCTGTAAAATAGAACTGTGATAAATAATTTAGACATATGTTTATAGGTATTACTTCTTTGTATGTGAAGATGTTCCAAAGCTCTGCATACCATTTGGAATCAATCCAGGCCTTTTCATGTATCTCCTCTTGGCTTTTTACTTTATCTGAGTATCTTGAGATATGTAGATTTTTCCTAGTAAATAGAAGAATCTCTATTTTTAAACAATACAGAAGTTGGATATCAGATATCTGTTTTACAGTTACTTATTTATTTTCTGGAGAGTCCAGTGTAATTATCACATGCATATTGCAATGGAAAAAATACCAAAACTGTAGAAAGTAAAACAAGGATATTGTAATGGACTATTGGTCAGATCATTCTCCAGAGAAGACATTTAATTTAATAGAAATTTAGGACTGTATATACAAAGTATGTGATCATAATAAATCAACTGTGTTGTTCATTTTTTAATGTGCAAACAACATTAATATAATCTAAAAGCTTTATGAGTTGTGGGTTTTTGTTTTGTTTTGGTTTAATACTTTGAAATGGTGTTACATTTCTTTCTTTCTTTTCATTTGAATGTTCTGCAGCAATGCCTGTCTGGACAGGTATATGCTTTCAGAAGACCATTCTCATTTGTCTTTATCACTTGGTCCATGAAACATAGAAGCTATTTGCAATTTATGATTATCTCTCCTGGTCCCTCTCAGTTTCATTCTAAGAATATATTCTGTGCAGAGGCAGCAGATGAATCTTTTTTATTTTCTTTGACCTTAATTTTATTTATGTTCTATGGAAAAATCCTCGGCTGCTTCTGTTAAATCAGACAAAATCTTATCATGAGGACAAGCAATGCAGTAATATATGTTTTTCCAATGTTGCTTCTTCCCTTTCCCCCCCTTCTTCCCTTTCCCCCCCTTCTTCCCTTTCC
>JANHGN010002038.1:88069-129544 GCA_024605025.1 Megaceryle maxima
CCCCTTCTTCTCCCTTCCCTTTTTTCTTCTTCTAATTTTTTTAAAATTTAAGTTAAAGAAATAGGATAATTGTCAGAATTGAAGTTAAATGTACTTGTTTTGTATGGCCAGTAGATGACAGAGAAAAAGGAAAATACCTAGAGTATGTGTTGGAGGCAGAAGTGTTTGTTCTATAAAGCTAATTTTCTTTTTTTTTTTTTTTCTTTTAGAAGTACATATTTACATAAAGCAGGCTAATTTTGAAAATGAGCTGAAGCAAGCATGTACAAATACAGGCAATAGCTTATGATTTGAGCATAAAGCATCAGATAATCTATAATGTAATATCAAGTAGCTGTGCTTTGGTAACACCTGTATTTTCATGTGTGTTGCTGGACCCATGCTGCTTCCTTTTTGGAAGGTCACAGAATCATGATTCCCCTTTGACTTTAATCATTCCAGTATGATAATTTTTATGTCAGCTGTCAGGCATGATGAGGATTAAACCTTAGTATTTGAAAAATAAACATCTTGGGCCATGTAGTCTTAAAATTACAGACCTTTCTGTCAGCCAGGAGATGTGCTGTTTTAACACCCTGCTAGACCATGGGTAAGCACAGGGGGTTAGACCTTGAGAAAGATGCACTAGATTTTATCAACTCTACTCTGGCAAGTTTTCTTTCTGGAGCACTTGGTTTTGCACTCTTAACATTCCCAGAATATGGGACACTGTGTGTGTGTGTGTGTATGAGATATATATAAATATATGAGATATATTTTTTAAAAGGACTGCTTGCTTGCTATATTACCTGACCAGATTTGAATTGTCAATGATTTAGGGAAGGTTAATTTAAATATTAATTAGACAAAACATACTGAATTATTACATAAAAAGCGTCTGAGTCTATCAAGGACCTTTGTTATGCCACTTTTTTTTGAGAGAAAGGCATGAGTTTATAAACAGGAGAATTTCTCCTATACTGGCTTCAGTGCTGTCACCTAAACTTATTGTAAGGCCTACAAAGGAGCACTTCAGGCACGTGTGTGCTAAATCCACATAGAAAAACATACATGTTTTCATCTGTATATTTGTATGCAAATGTGTTATTTGCGTAGGAGTGCTGTCTAAGGTAGTTGTGGAATTACTCGGTCTTCAATAGTTGAGAATTTTTATTTTTTTTTTATGCAAACCTTGTGACAGGTTTTCTAGGGAGGAGCATATACATGAAAATAGATAATAGTCACACAGCTATTCATAGCAGTTTCTACGACTGAAAAAATGGCTTTGAGAGGAGATTAATTTTCTTAAAGAATGATACTTTAAAAGGTATTGGCAGGTTTCTTTGTCTCATTTTAGTCTTTGTCCTCCTACTCTGTGACACTTACTGCTCAGCATTTTTCTTCCTATGCATAGTTGTGCTGAGCAGTGGTGGAATTTTTTTTTTTTTTTTTATTGGTTTTGTTTTGTGTTGTTTTTTTTTTATTTTATTCCTTTTGGGCTTGAGCTGAAAACAAGTGGTACTTAGGAATATCATTAAAGCTGGTAGGAGGAAAAGCAGGTAATGCAGTGTACCTTGTTGTAGTTCTGACCTTTCTGTAGATTTTTCATGAGACTCATGTCAACTATGTTCCCAGTGAAGGAGTAAAAGGCTAATTAGGCAAATATATTGTTCATTAGGGATGGGTAAACCTATATGGAAAATTTAAACAACGTAACAGAGAGTGCTCCAAAGTAAAGCTAAACAGAAATTTTCTGCACTGAAACCAAATCTAAAGGAGCTGTTCTGCTTAAACTGACTTTCTGAAGCTCCATTCAGGTTTTACCTATTGACAATGTTGTCATTTTTCAACTCATTTGAGAAGCATTAAGAACATTTTAATAGTAGTTCTATTTCTTCTGTTTCTTTTATCTGTGGTCTATTCCTACTGTGCTAGATTTCAGCTGACATGACAGAGCTGTTATTTCATATAAACAGTGTGGCTTAAACAAGTCATTTTACAAGCAAAGCAGTTTCTGAAATTGGGCTACCTACAAATTTTGTGCTGTGTCCCTGAATTCTTATGCCACAATGTCCCCATTCTGTTGCAGATGATGTTCTGTGCTTCCCCTGTACTCTTACATTTGATGTCTGTCTCTAAGGCACCTTCATGATACCCATCTCTTACTGTGGTACATGCACAACTCGCTTTCCCTTCTCCTGTCTTTATGCCACACCACCACCTGTCCCTTCTCACCTTCCTTGACTGCTCCCATGACCACGAATTGCCTCTGCTATTGAAGATGTGCAAGTACTGACCATTCGGTAAGAAAAGAATTGCTAAGTTACAACTTCTCCATCAGCATCTGTGCTAATGAGTTTTTTTCCTTCTAATCAGACCCAGAGGGATATTCAAATATTCAGAAAAGCTGTAGGACCTAAATAATTGTGAGTTATCACTCCTACATCCAATTGGTTTTAACTGGCAAGTGAATTCAAAATTAGTCAGGGGAGGTGGGGATAAGGCACATTACAAAACTTGTTTTGTGAGCATAATCTCTAATTTTGCCAGTGTATTAATAATAAAAAATTCAAGAAATCCAAGTATCTTGTATCTTCTACAGTTCTTCTACTGTATTTCAGAAGATCTACTTACATTAATTCTATACTTTATTGTAGTGTCAAATGCAGAAGTGTATAATCCTTTCAGATACATGTTCTACTCTGTGTATTATAATTCACCTGTTAAAAATGGGAAATACCCCAAATTAGGCTAGCCATACTAGGCCAAAACAAATTTAATTGCACAATTACTTCTGTTGTTATAGTATCAGTGAATAATATACTTACTTATGAAACATTTTTGCAGCAGATGACCAAAAAGGTTTATTGCTCAATACCATTCATTGGATTAGGAAAATGGATTACAACTGTGAGTAATGAGTTTTTAAAGCCCTTGAATGATATGATTTCTGTAAATGGCTACTTGATGTCATTAACCTTAAGCATTCTGAGAAATAACCAACTCTGTCAGATTTGCCTTTACTTAATATTTTGTACTGAATTTACTCTGTGTTTTTATTAATATACATGTGAGATCGAACCCAAAGTCACTTAGATGAATATGCTTGGTTTTGAAAAAGACGGAGGAACTAAAGAATGGCTACACTTGAGCAAATTGCAGATCTGTTTAGACCTGTGTTTCCACAGTCCTATTCATCAAGTGAAGAGTGATCTTGTAAAACAATAGCATGAAAAATGAAAAGACTGTGTGCTTAAATGGGAGCATTACTTAATACAATCCTTATCTTAGGTTTTCTTGCCAACAATACCACTTTTTAAGGTTTTCCTGTAGTGATTTCTCACTCAGTGGAAGTTTACCTCTGAAATCAGGGTGCAGTTGCCATTAGGAAGCCTTTGAATTAAATCTCAGTGTCACTGGAGCATTGTATTCTTTTCCCTTGAAACTGTGGAGAGTTCAATGCAGAATTAGTATAGGAAAACTTACTTATTTCAATTTTATTTGTCTAAAATAGCAAAAATGACAGCAATGAACTATGAGTGAGATGTAGTACTCTCTCCCCCCTGCCACAATGTAGAAGGTTGGAATTTTTTTTCTCAGGTCTGAAATGATTGCTTATAACTTCAGCATTGGTCCAACTGGAAAACCATTCACACAGGCAAAAGTTCTCTGGCTGGGTGTCTTTTTTAAAAGCACATGGTGAAAAAGATGCCATCTGGCAATAGGAAAGAAAAGCCTTAAGAATGACTTTGGTAGCTAAGCTTGTTAGCAACAGTTTGGGGGAATTGTTTTAAGGGTTAAATGATCTGCAGTACCATCAAGCATGGTACTTAATTATAATTCTCATTACACATCTTTCTAGTTTGGTGTATTTTCCTTTCAAAATACTTCTGCTGAATTGAACAATATAGCACTGAAAATAAGCCTTAGGGGCTGGCTTGTAACTGTATGTTGGCTTCAGTGAGCTAACCCACAAAGCTGGTCATGGGAAAGATTGCCATGTGTATCCTGTTCTCAGACCAGACTGGTACTGATGGGTTGCTTTGTGGGTGGTTTTGGTTCCAGTGTCTCACAGAGTAAGGTCAGACATGGGCAGCTTGACTTGGAATGAAAACTCTTCTTTTTCTGTGTGCTTAACATCTCCCTTGACTGTAAATTGAAGGCTGCAGCTTCGTTACCACCAGATAGCAGAGAAAGGAACCATCAAGCTACCATCTCCCTCTTCTCTGAACCCACCGTCACTATCAATTGTATTACACCCACAGATGCAACCATAATGTAGAGAAAATAAGCAGTACGAATGACACTGTGAGGATGACAAACTCCTGTGTCATCAAGGCTACGGCAGCCTTTTCAGAAAGTTTATTCTGGACTTCTGTGAAGCAGGTCATCAGGTAACTCAAAACAAAAATGGGCATTTGAAAGCAACACAAGAAGTGCAGAAGATGGATGGTCTTGAAGGACCTCTCTTTTTTCTTTTTCTTTTTGTTTGTTTGTTTTTTTGCCATACATATGGAATAAAGAAGTTCCTGTTGAGATTGGTGCTGCAGAGACAGATGCCTCTTGTCTACCTTGGTTCCTGTCCCTCACAGAAGCTGGGTAGCAGACATCAAAATTATCATAGTTTCACTTAGGAGTTTAACAAATTTTTCTCTTGAGAGAGTTTGTTCTAAAATAAAAATAAACAAAACATCCCCATTTGCAGACTTCTGACTCTTGAAGTTTGCTTTTGGCCTAGATTAATTTCTAGTCTCTGTTGTCCTACTAGTCAGATATTCTTTGTGCAGATTCCTTTTTTTTTTTTTTTTTTGGAAAGAATGGGAAATAGTCTTTGAATAACTTCCCGGATTGGTGTGAGAAACCTAAATGAAGGGAAATGTGCTCTTTGTGATGGTTTGTTTTGTGCAACAGCCGTACTAAAATTGGCATAGGGTGAGAAATGGTTGTCCTACTTCTGGTTATTGATTTCCTCAGTAATGTTCTATTTGTGTCTTTTTTTCATGGTTCCATTTTGTGGTGTGTGTTTGAAAGGTTTCAATTCATGACAAGATGATGTATTGTTTTTCTGTCTAGGTGGTTAGCTTCTCTTCCCAACTGGGGAGGTTTTTGGTTTGGTGTTTTTTTTCTGGCTTTTGCCATCGTCAGATGTTGCTCCTTCCAAATTTCACTCTAGATTACCTGGTGGTAATCAAATTAAGAACAACAGATTTAGTTTCTTTCTTGTATTAATTTTTTTTTTTTTAAGATCTTTTGTCTGATTATATTTATTAAAGAGACTAAAAATATGCAGTGAATTCTATGATAAGATTTTATGGGGATAACATCAGACTGTGTTTAGATTTTGTACTTTTCTGATTGACCAACAGAAGCCACCTTAGCAGGAAGAAAGATAATGAAAAGAAGTAAAGTGGCAACTTATATTCTCATCGAGAGCTATTGAATTGGCGCAGTTTACAGTACAAGTTTTTTTAAGTATTCAGAAATAGAACTACTTGCCAGATGATTAGATTTGAAATTGCAGACCTTTCCCTCATAAAGACTGTATGTTGTCTTTACAAGCTTAGTGGTGGAATATTTTTGCAAAAACTGATATCATTTCTGAGGTTTTGCAGAGGTTTCAGTCGTTAGAACTGTTTTCTCCTGAGTGATTTCTGTTCTCTTCTTAAATGATTTCTAAAGATTCCTCAAGTGAAGGATTCCTGACAGAGGAGAGCAGCTGGCATAACTTTTTACTGTAGTTGCTTTTCTGCACTTCTGGATGTATAATGTGTAGGTGGTTTAACATTTGTGTTTTGTTTCTTTTGTGTACTTAAATGTAATAGTCTTGTTTTAGCCATGGTTTCACACTTCAAGTTTTTCAAAACTGATTTGTAATTTTCTTTTTTTATTTAGCATTTTTTGGTTTTCTCTGTGTGAAAATCTCATCACATAGTTCGTATAGGAGATAGAATTATGGAATGCTTTAGTTTGGAAGGGACCTTTAAAGATCATCTGGTCTAACCCTTCTGCCATGGTGACACCTTCCAGTACAGCAGGTTGCTCAAAGCCCCGCTCAACCTGGCCATGAACACTTCCACAGATGGGGCATCCACAGCTTCTCTGTGCAGTATGTTCCAGTATTGCACCATTCTCACCATAAAAAATGTCTTCATGTCCAATCTAAACCTACCCTCTTTCAGTTTAAAACTGCTGCCCCTTGTCATGTCACTACAGGCCTTGGTAAAAAAAAATCTCTCTTCATCTTTATAAGAAAGCCCCTTTGTGTGGTGAAAGACCACAGAAAGGTCTTCCTGGAGCCAGAGTGTGCAGCTTATGTGAAGTGTAAAAGCATTACTCACGGGAAAAGACCAAACAATAACCCACTTTTAATTTAAGTGATACAGTCTACAGTAGAGGGGAGCAAGGGCATCATGATAGTTTTTCATACTGTACCAGTCTCTGTGCCCCATGTGGACATTGTAAATTACCAAAATACCGTGTGAAAGAGACGGGTAGGAAATCTATTTGTGTATTCCTTTGGTAAATCTACCTCTGAGTACTGGCAGTAATTCCTTAAAGTTATGGTGTCTATGGTTACGATTTCCTTGGAACAATAAACAACGGTGACTGAATGGCTTTTCCAGCAAGAAACGAGATCTGTTATTGTGCATTCATTTTCTTATTAGTAAGGCTGTTTCAAAGAAAGATTAAAACCCAGTACTATGTTACAGTTACAAAAAGAGGAAGAAAAGTTATTTTTATATTTCTTCCTAGAAGAACTATGCTGTCAATAGCAAACACACATACTCTGTGTCCCCTACATATAGAAATTGAAGTATCAATTCCTTAATTGAAAATAGAAATGAAGCTCAAATGGGATGTGGGTTGTGAATTGTGGAAGACCAGTATTATGTGCTTCGGCATGGTGAGTCTTGCTGTCCCGGCCCCATTACGTAAAGAATGTCTAAGCTGTTACGGATGCTTAGTACAATCTAAACTGGATGAACAGGATGTAGTAAACAGATTACGGCAATGTTTATTGGTAATTCATTCTGATGGGGGAAGTAAAGAAACCATTAAGAGCTCTATAAATAGTGTAAAATGAAGAGGTGCTGTACAGTGTTGAACAGTTTTCAAGTTAACTAAGCAATAACTCCGGAGAGTTCTCTAAGGAGAAGAAAACAACAGTCAGCTTTGCTTAAATAAGATTGAGATAAATAATGCTTTCAGTTTGGAAGGTATGTTTTCAGCACAAGGATTAAGGGGACTTGGCAGATCCTTTGAGTGTGACATTGATATTGCAATGAGCTTTAAATAGCTGATTCCAAACACCTCCTGCTCCATGAGGTCAGCCCTCAGGGTCAAACTGAAAACCAGGGAGGTTGGCTTCCTCAGCTCCTGAGGGACATGTCCCCAGGTGACACTAAGTCTCTTGAAAAATCTGTCAGTTCATCATGACTCACTTGAAGTGCTACTAGCTGAAGAGAAAGCACAGATTACACCATTACCATCTGTTAGTAGCCTCCCTCTCCCTCATGGCTGAGGCACTGTGAAGATGTGGGTCAGGTTAACAGGCAAGATGACATCACAGAAGAGGATGGTGAGAAGATCTGCTCCTGCTCAGTGTGAAAAGCAAGTGACCAGTCCACACAGTACTTGGGCCATTTCAGTAACCTCCCATTTCATTGCTTTTGTATAACAGTATTATTTCTCAACAGCAAGTACAACTTTCTCAGTATATGTTTGCATGATATCCTTACAGAGCACCCAAAATTTGATTCCTGTGGTAAGAATGTGACTGCATTCTTTTTTGCTTGAGAAAAAGCCGACTGACCACTTGAAAATACAGAAACAGAACTGTACTGGTACCTGTAATGTTTAAAAAGAGATTAAAAAAAAAAGACATCATGTTTGTCATACTTCAAGGACTTACAAGGCCTTGGCATTTCTGCAGTGAGATCATTGTGTCTGACATGTTTGCAGATCTTCATCAAGAAGGCCAGAACAAACAATCAGAAAAGAGAAATTTAATGAAAATATTGAAAACCAAATAAAGTAAATGAAAAATCACTCAAGTTAATGTAGAGAACAAATGTAAATGAAAATAGCTATTCTCAAAAATCTTTGAGGTAAGCACGAACCAGGCATCTTTAAAACATATCCAAATTATTGCTTTCAAAATCTGAATTAATATGTTATTTCTAATATCTAAGTGACCATATGATCAGAGTGCTGTAACTGATTAATGATATAAATAAGAGATGGAATAATAAACTCAATAGCAACATTTTACTATTCTGAATAGCTCTGGAGTAGCTGAATTTCAATATTTCAACATTTTAAAAGGGCCACTAGAAATACTATTACAACTATTTCATTGCTTAAGGCGAATCTTGTTCCAGTTCCTCAAAAAAGCCCAAACCAAGCAAACCCCCACTGCCTTCAGTCAAGAATCATCATGATCTGGAATCTACTCCATCTATTCCTTTATTCTAAGTGGACAACTTGCCCAGTTTTCAGAAGGAGCTCTGAAATTATGCTGGAATATCCTGACTTTTGTTGTAATTGTAAACATCTAACATTTGCTGAGACCAGTATAAAAGAAGTCAGTTTTAAAACTGGAACAAAGGAACTTTAAGTCAGTCTCTTCAGTGCAACTTTGCAGCCTGTTCTTGCCAACAATTCCAATGAGCATCTTTGCTGTTTTTAAATTTGCAATAGAAACAATTCATGAAGTTCAAGATTTTGTGTCATTTACACAGAGGGGAATATAGTTTATAAAGCTGAATGTAAAGAAAGAGTTCCTTACAGTCCCTACAATAGTATAACGAAAATAACAAATGGTAGTAAATAGTTATTTGAAACCTGCAACCAAAATTACCATGCTTTGTCTGTGTATGATAGAAGAGGGTGTGACATTGATATTTAATCTCTCATTTGATAGTTTGTCACACTGATTTTTTTTTTTCCCTCAAAATTACCTTTATTTTCCTGAAAAACACAAATATTATATATCAATGATTTTTTCAATGAGAACTTCCAGGTGGTCAAACCCATGTTTTGTCATACAAAGGTGGGAAGTGACAGTTTCACCTTTTGCTGTCTAATTTCTTCCTGGTAATATAGCATAAGGAGGACCAAATATGATGTATTTTGGGGTCTGTTTTTTAAACACTATAGGTACAAGGTCAGTGAGGGAAAAAAAAAAAATCCCCTGTTAAATTGTCATGTTTCAGTGGTGAGCAATCTCACAGTTTTCTGCTTTTCAATTTTAACATGTAAGATTATTGTGTGAATATGTTCTGGGTTTGCTGAGGATGCAGCAGAGAACAGTTTTGTTCTTTTTATTCTTCTAAATTAGAGGCAAATTATGGGACCACAGTTTAAGTAAGAAATTCTGAATCCTGTGACCAGTACCAAAAATTTATCTCAAAACAAAGGTAACTTAATTTCAAGTAATGTGTTAGGGTCTTTTTTATATTGCTTTAATAGATATTATTTTTACCCAAACTCAATAGTTTTCAAAATAACTGTTTTCTTTTGTGGAGTAAAAGCAACAGATCTTTTCAGCAAGTTTTGTTATCTTTGTGCTAAAATGTTCTTTCAATGAAGAAAAATCCATTCTAGTGCAAATCCATTCCAGTGCATACTAGAATGGTTAAGAGGTTTCTTCAGGCCGTTGTAAGAGAATTTATGTCAGTTTGCCTCTGTGGAAGTGATACACAGGCCTGTATGAATTGTCTTGAGCTCTTTCTCACGTTGAGCTTGTGATTCAGAGATGAGAAGATTTTTAGATTTTCCTGTTCAAAAGTGTCTTCTCTTATTTTTGTCTTTTTTTGTGCATAAGATTAAATAGAAAAAACATTAATATAGTTCATTGATGCTTGCAAAAGTTTTCCATCTCAAAGTCACCCACCCATAATTTATAAATAAATGTAAAGATATTTACAAATGTTTTATGCTTAAGTGTTCTTGGTAAAGCTTCTGCTTTCCAGTATTATTTTCCATTGTACATGTTACAAGTTAAATGGGTCATTTCAGTTTTATGATGTCTTAAGCTATTCTACAAATCATTTTCACAAATGTATCAAAATAAAAAATGCTGTACAAAAAAGTGATCTTGTGCATTTCTGAATTCCACCTGGTGAAGTGAAAATTAAGTCAGTTGTTCAGAGCGCACTTACTGAAACATGATTACACACACTGCTTGTTCTTAACTTCAAGCTGAGTAGCAATCACTAGCAGAAGAGAACAGTGGGATTTTTACAGCTGAACAATGGTTTCTTATCTTCAAATGTGTGTATATTCCTAGAGTCAGTCTGAAATTTGAAGAATTACTTTTCTTTATACTTTACCTTACTTAAAAGAGATAATGTTGTAACAAGTATGTGTAGTTTAGGTTTTCCTGAAATATATACTTTATATATATGTATATACTTAATATAACGATAATACTTAAATTCTCAGGCTGCTGGGTGGCTTCTACCTTCTTCTGAAGCAAATGATTTGATGCAAGACACTGGCAAGGAATGAAGAATAAATCTCTTCTACTGATTTGCATTAATGTGTCAGTGGGGCACAGTATATTCCCCCAACCCATTATCTTTTTCTTAAGTTACTTGTAGACAAGTAAAAGTGGCTCTGGATAAAGCATTCTGAGATTTTGGCATTTGTGGCATAGTGCCATCATGATGAAGTAGTACTTGAATGACTTTGTATAAAACACTCATTAAATTTACAAAATAATGCTTCTGTTTGTATATACTTTTTTAACCCAGGAGATTTTGTCATTTGGATCAGGGAAAATTATCTATTTCTTTATTTTCCTGCTTCACCTTCTGAAAAATCTTTGGGTATTTCTGTATTATAGTAGCATGAGAGTCCTGAAGGTTAACTTCAACTTTAGAAAATGCTTTGCTCTGATGATATTTATGCAAGCACTTCTGGCTCTTCTTACCCTTCCAGGATGGCTTCTACATGAATTCATCTAAACAGAATGTGAAAATAGTGTGGTCTTTGTGATCTCTCTGGCCCTTGGTGCTCTGAGGAGAAAAGAGAATAATTTCTGTTTTGATGACTTCTGTTTAATGAGTTCAGCGATGTGTGTGTTACTAAACAGCAATCACTGAATCTGTGAAATAGAAAGGACCATAGTAGGGACACTACAAGTCCTGGTTATATCCAATCTGGTAGCTAAAGTGCAAAATGTCCAGTATTTCCACGGTGAAAGCTTAAGCAGCGTGTTCAAAGAAGCAGTTATGCATAGTAAAGGATGAGCAGCCTTTAGGATTTCTTTCTAAGAATACAGCCAGCACTTCATACCAAAACTACCGCAGGTGTCAAAAAGTGCAGGCATCCTTTTCTGTGTTCATTTAGCTAACCAGCCTGTGTAATTGTCCAGCAAACAGCTACCATTTCCTTTTCTTAGGAGGTATTTATTTGCATGTTTGCATTATAGGGCTTATCGGCTTTGTAAGCTTCATGTCTTCTATGGCTGCTAAAAGCTCTGAGAGGAATCTGAAAGGTTTCAACAGCTTGCACAGCTTCAGCTATTCTTGTAAATCCGGGCTGGATGAGCTGTGCATTGCATGCTGGGCTCCCGACTCCTCCTGTGCCAGTGCAGGAGGATTTCTATCAGGTGTCTTATGTATCTTTGATTCTTATGTGTTCAACCCAGATGAGCCCTGCTCATGTTTAGATTATGAAAATTCTCACTTGGAATTTTCTGGTGTAGGAATATATTTTTATTATCTAAATTTAAGGGAATTTCCTACTTAACTAATTCTAGAAAAGGTTTCTCATCTGGGATTCATAGTCCTTAAATGAGAGGAGGATATTTTTAAGCCATGTTTGTGTTTTGGTCAAACATTTGGGACATTCTTATTATAGTTTGTATATTTTCATTGTCATAATTACGGAAGAGCCGTGGTGGGGAATGAATTCAGACTGTGAGAACAGCCTGAGCGAAAAAGTACAGAAATGCATCAATTTTAATCCTTCTCTCTTGGTTTAGGAGATCTAACATAACATGGAATTAAATTATAATTTTACTGAGGTTGAAAAGGGTTTTGCAACTTAGGCTTCCACTGTTCTGCCTACTCTCAAAAAGCAGATGAATTTCTTAAAATGGCCATGTGTTTCTTCTGTGTAGGGGGGGATTTTACAAAGCCTTGAAAAGTAGAAAATACTTTTGAAACTTCCTTCTCAAGCAGAAAATCTATTCTGTTACAGAAAAGTTTGTCGTGACAAGTGCATTTGGATGAATTTAGACTAATAAAGTTGCTTCAGACAATGTTTGATTTGATACTAACCAAACTGCATTAGGGACACTGAACAATCTTACAGGTAAAAGAAATGTGTGTAGATTATAGAGGACATCAAATATATTCAGTTTGTTTATTCCTTTATATTTTTTCTGGCTTGAAAATTGCTGACAGCAATTGATTAATAATGCATAATGAAGATATTGTTGGGTCAAATTTTGGGGCCTGCCCCTTATTGGGTTCAAATTGATACCTCTCTGAAAATCAATGGAGCAAGACTGTGGTTCTGTATTGCTTATGCACCTTGGTTTATGGCAAAAAAAATGTTGTCCCCATGCCCTGTTTTGTAACAGGTTCTAATTGGCACAGGGGGAAGGGGAGACAATTGCTACCTGACTTTCTGCATGTTTCAAGCTACAGCAAACAAGTTGCTGTTGCTGTTACCTCCTCATAGCATTGACTTGGAGGGCATTGGGCATGATGTAAAATACATCTGACCCATGTAAAGATGTAGGGTTTTTAGCATTTATGTACACTGGTTTGTACTATAATGATAGCCAGTGCTGAATTGTAGGTGTTTTTTCAAGTTGTCTTTAAAATCTGGAGACATACTGGCTGTCTTGCACTTATCAGTTACCTTTGGGGGCAGTAACTTGACACCTTCATAAAATATTACTGCTTGGTTGCTATCTATACGTCTAAAAAATGTGCTGCGGTGGTATGTCTTAAGATACTGCTGCAATAGCACAAAAAAATGTGTGGAGTTGAGTTTGTTTTTACCTTTCTGGAGATAAGGTTGAATTTCCTTTATATGTGCAGATTTGTTAGCATGTTGTTAAGGAAAGATGTCTGTGAAATACTGAGGTACAATACACTTGTTTATTAAATGCAGAGATGGAAGGTGATTTTTCATAAGGTCACTAGCTTGTGTGGTGTCTACTGAGTAGATTTTTTTAATAATTCATAGTTCTTACACCTTTTTCACTCTGCTTGCAGAGAATGGGTGTAAGCAAAATTGTTCAGAAGATGAGAAATGGAAGATCTGATTTAAAGGTGACATCTGAAACTGTAACAGATAAAATCATACTGATTTAATCAAACCCACCTTTTTATTTCAGGCTTTTGGTAAAGAGTTTTTGTTTAAAAATCCTAGTTCCTTTTAAATGCTCTTTTAAATGAGCTATTTTATGCTTAAATTTGAAACCATATTACTAAACGTATGGAAATGCAGGTAAAGGTAGCCTCCATTTTCTATTACCCTTTGCCAAATTCATTGCTTCCCAGTTCTGTGATTCATTTAGTTCTTATTTCTCCTGCATATTTTTTCAAATGAGATTGTAGATTTTCGACTGTTGCTGAAAATGGCCTCTGCTCTCCTATGGAGAAGAATCTAGTACAAAAATTGACAATGCTCTATGGCTTGAGAAACTCGCAGTGTTTGTTCCCATCCCCCAAGCAACAGTAACCCCCAACCAATCTTCCATCATCTCCATTCTTTATTCATTCTGTGAAATTATACTCTCTCCTTTAAACTTGTATAATATGCCTTGATACAATGATTTGTCTTATTGTATAGACTTACTGTATCTTATATAGACTTCTTAAAAGAAAAAATCTGGTGCTATTGTTACAGATTTCCTACAAACTACTTGGACAAGAAACAATGTTCTTTCTGTTACCAAAGTTATCTAGGCCAGTAACTTAAATTTATGTATAGGAAAACTTATGTATATTTGGCTAACAAAGGCAATTTGTACAATACAACATGAATATAATGTTCAGGTACTCTGAACTTCAGACAAATTTTAGAGCAGTGGTAGAAGTGACTTTCCTAAAGTAATATATTGGAATTGTCTTGAATGTCTATTTCCTACCCTGCAAACCAAACTTTTGTAATTTTGTATCTGTATTTTTAAGCAACCCCCAGCAGTGTAGATTTTTTACTTTTTATTTGGATTATAGTAGTAGTAAATAAATAAATACTCCACACCCCAACTGACAATTTTTTCTCTATAAATGCAAATATAACAATTTCAGAGTTATTCAGGGTGGAAAGTATCAGAAAGGTAAGGCAAATAAGTTACTTTCATTCTTAAATTTGTACTCCTCTGCTCAGGTTCAGAATGGCTTACTAGTAAACACTTTTGTTCTTGAAAACGGGAATTGAATTAAAAAGTGGGGTTTTCTTTAAACTTTACAGTGCCAACCATGTCTGCTTTGAAGTGATTTTTACCTTTTGCCTGTGTGGGAGCTGCTACTGGTATTCTCTTCCTTCCCTAACCCCAAGCACTGATTGTTCATAGGTATGGACACAGTTGTATTTTTTGGCTGACTGTGCCCAGTGCACCATGTACTTTTGCAGGTCACAGTGCCATTTAGGCTTTGAATAATTGTGCAATGTATTTATTGGTTACTTTCTGTCTGCTCTAAATAAGCTCCATAGTATGCTGTACAATATGTGTAAACCCTTGATAAATCAAAAGAGTAACTTTTCAGCAAAAACAGTTAGAAAGGAACTCTTTTAAGTTTGGGTGTGTACAGCTGGAGTGAATGGAGCTTCTTATGGATGAGCAAACTGCCTTGATTAACAGAACATGCTATAATTTTAGAAATTGGCTTGGAGTGTAAGTAGCTTATGAGACTGAATTGTAAGTATATTTCAGGATGCACCTGTATTTTTAATGCTTGGTTAAATCAGTGTAAATTACTTGCAGGATATCAGTAAATGGTGTGCTTAACATGTATTTAATTCTGCCATTCAAAAAGCAGAATGTCATAACATTCTGTATTAATAAGACTATGAAAACCAGCAATTTATTACAGTTTCAGTGCTTTATTGCCCAAGTTCTTGTTTGGACATAAAATATGAATTAAATACCATTATTATTAAATAGGTACTTAAGCTAGTCCTAAGAAATAGATTTTTATCATAGTTACCACTTGGACTTAAGAAACGAGTCAGCAATTTCTTCTTAGTACTGAAGAAACATATTTTAAGGATGTTGTACATACTGCTTTCTTGTTAAGGTCCAATTTTGTTTTATTTTGGATCTTTTACATGCATCAAATGTGCTTCTTTAACAGGTTGATAGTGATGTATTTTGTTTCTGTATATTTTAAGTGTTTATATTATCTAGATTTTAACAATTTATTTTAATAGTTGGTTGAAGTTATCTAGTATTTTTTTTAGTCTCTTTTTACACTCACAAACCCAAGAATCTGGGATTGCTTATTCTTCACCTCAACTGTGCTGTTATGGAGGGTCTGTAAATGTGAAATACTACTTTAAATTGTGATTGGTCAAAAGCCCATTAACTCATAGAATTTGATAATTTAAGGTAAAAGTCCAACAAAGCTTATATTTAAATAAAACAGCGTAAATCTTCTAGACTGTAGTGCAAGCATTTATCAGGCCTATAGGAGAAAATGTTACGTTTTACAGATACGAAGATCTGTAATGTAAAGGAATCAGCAGCTAATTTCATCACTTTTTTATAGTGTGACAGTGATAAACAATGTGCATTCATTAAAATATAGTCATTTTCACTGAGATAATTTGAGGATAATTTAAAAAAGCTGCACTAAAAGCTTGCTTTCTTTTGGGTATTTTATATATTTTTAAAATTTTTTTTTTCCTAATCACAGTGCTGTCTTTTATTGATGAGATAGTCTGTTTACCTGTTGGAAATGAATGGGTTTTGGAAGTGTAGTGGTTTAATGGTAAGCCAGTATGATGTGATCATTCTGCAGAATTGAAATTCTTCTGGGGTTACACAGATGCACTCAAAAATGTGTCATTCAGGTGCATCCTAATGCAATGAGAAACAAGGAGTAAGTGATGGATGTTCAGAACAACTGAACTTCAATCAATATGAATTCTGTGTGTGTGTGTGCATATATACCCACCTATATATTCTCTCTTCCATAAAAATTTTGTTTTGTTTTGTTTTGGTTTTGTTTTTAAAATGTTGATTACTACCATTTGGCTTACTTATTTTAGTGTGGACATACTTAAAAATTGAAGCTATTAAGGACTTTCCCTTTTTTCTCTTCCTTTATTTCCTCTAAGCTTTATGTGGAGAACAGTCATTCAATATATTTGTATTCATCATGGAAAAAACCTGTTACAGTTAAATTTAGGCAGGTTTTACAAAAATAGAGAGCTAGGCTTACACATGGTGTGGAAACCTCTGAGATACAGGAACAATGACTTAGTTTCTTTTGTAATATTTCAGTGGTTGAGGGATTCAGAGGAAAGGAGGCTGGGATTCAATTTCATCTTCTGATGGATCATATTTAATCCACTGCCTCTTATTTTCAAGAATATTTCCGGAACAGATAACTTGCATGGTTTTCTGGACTTGATGTGAAGACTTTCTTTGCTCATAGTCTTTCATTTCATATAAAATACTTAAAAATAAATAGTAAAAAGAAGAGGCCGTGGTTGGAACTCTAATAGCTTCCTACCTCTTCAGTAACGTTTCTTAATAGTGGCTTTTAAAAGTCATTATTTCTGGTTTAAGTGCTTCTAACTTAAGTGGATCTTTTTTTGCTTAATTTTGTACATGCTTACATTTGTTTTGTGAGTTAAGAGATGTCTTCTTCTGGCTCGATAGCCAGAGGTGTGCACAAAACCAAGGCTTTATTTTCTTGAGTAGGCATGGAGCATTAAAAAATTAGGAACACGGGAACTGACAGGGCAAATGAATCCGCCCCTTTCTTTTCTGTCTTCTATTGCAAACTAGTGAATTCTGCAAGAGACAGTTTAAATTACCTAGAATGGGAAGTTCTAGAAACATCATTTTACTTTTCAGGATTTGTTAATAACAGAAAGCACAACTACCTTCTCTTGTTCCCTCCTCCTCCTCCTCCTCCTTCTCCTTCTCCTCCTCCTCCTCCTCCTCCTCCTTCTCCTTCTCCTCCGTGTTGTGTGGTTTGCATTTGGGAGAGCAGTGCTGCTCCTGCCTCCAGACAGGGAAGGGGAGAGAAAGCTTCAGGGGGTGGAGAGAAAGAACGCACTCCCTTTCCAGGAAAGGTGTGTCTCTTCTAACACACGTTCAGACCTCTCTGGAGTTAGTCCTGGGTGAGTACATCATATTATGGTCATGTGTGCCGCCTTGCTGTAACGGGTAGCTCTGGCTCACTTGCATAATTTATCTCTTGGTTCAGTAACACAATCCCAGTGGTTGGAGAATTTCAGGTATGGGAGATTAATGCTTTTAATGTTAACTTTCTCACTATACCTTGCTATGCATCAGGATGATTTTATGATGCCTAAATGATTTTATGATGCCTAAAAATATCATTATATTTTGTGTTCTGAGGGGAAGGTATGCAAGTGGTTTGTATAAGTAGCCACTTGAGCTACTTTTAAGTCGTAAGGCAGATATGTGGGATTCTAAGAGAGAATGTCCATTATTAGTTTGCACAGCCAGAAGGCAAATGATAATTGCTTTGAAAATATCCCCTGTGTTTTAATTTTAGGAAGTATTATAATAGAACTAATTCATTATAATAGAACCATGTATGTAAAAGAAAATCTAAACTATTGCTACTTTTGCAGGATTTATTACCTATTGATGATGTTATACCTGAAATATTAATCAGCTGCTTATATCAATTGTCACACAGCATACTTTTTAGCTTGTTAGAAATGCAGTGTTTTGGGATGATAACAGTAAATGTTCAATATTGCAAGAAAATATCTGGAAAGAAAAAAGCAGCTTACTAATGAACTTGATGTAATAATGCTTGTGCTTTGCATAGATTTCTGTATTGAAAATTTAAATCCTTTCTATTTAAACATAATCTTTCAAACACCCATTCAGGACTGGATTTTGCCTGGTCAGAATTTCACATGCACTGTTCTTTCATTCTTTTCTTACTTTCTGACCTATATAATAGCTGTGAATTTTATTTGTGTTTAGCTTGAGTTTAGACACTAATAAGCATAATATGAAAATATTTATCTTGGAGGTTAGAATGTTTGCTTCTAAACTAACTACACTTGTTAAATGAGTAAAATTAGACTAAATATTTTAGTAGAACATGAAATGCATCACTATTCCTGGTCCTGATTGGAAGCAGGGATAGAGGAAGATAGATTGCAGAATTTTTTTTTATAAAATACAGCAACATTTTTTAAGTTGTCATGTTTTATGTGGTCAAATTTTGCTCATCCTTGAATTTTGAATAGATTCACAGTGCAGTTTTAGCTGAAATGCAAATGCTATAGAGTGTCTGGATCGGGTGATATATTAGGATTTGAAAATGCTTATATGAAATTTATAACTTCTCTGAAAGGAATTAACTAAAAAGAGATTCTCAAAGACTTTTTATTTTGAGAATTGAAATTACTTCTGAAATATTGGCAGACATCTGCCATTCATCAATTTAGCTAGAAATGTATTCAAGAGCAAAGCTTTTTTCATCCCCTCTGAGACGATCCATACTTTAAAAAATGTTCATATGTGGGCAAGCCTGTGAAACAGAATTTTGCCTGAAAATACCCAAAGTTGGTAAAGCATGGTTATGTAACTAGTATTGCATAATAATGCATTTAACGATATTCTAATAGGAGTTTACTTTTATCACTGTTTCTTTAGGAGAAAAGGTTGCAGGGATGTTACTAATTATCCTCCTTCTTTAAGGTTATCAGGTGTCCTAATTTTCAAGGTGTGACCTTGCTAACAGGGACAACCCTGGAATCTTGGAGGCTTTATTGAAAATGGGGCAATGTTCTAATTTCAGAAAAATCCCATTTCAACCAGATACCTGAGCACCTCCAGAGCCTCACGTGGACACTGAGGGCACCACATCTGTCTGGGGTAGTACCAGATGCCTCTCATTTTAGGAGAAAAAGATGTGAAATACAGAGCTGCTAGAGTTACCAGCTGTCCCAATTCTGGTCATGAGCACTAGTACAGATATAAAAATCTTCCTAGTCTTAGATGTAAAGGAAATAAAGTGTGTTTTCTGTTTAGAAGTGTATTCTTATTTTCCTTACTGTAACTTCCCTGTAGCTGTGAAGCTAATAAGTAGTCATGAGAATGGGTCAGCCAAATGGGGTTCACTCTGTCCCTTTCCACTTGAATGGAAAAGACCAGGCAGCAAATGTTGGACTTTGGAAGGAATTTCTACAGAGGATGAAGCTAAATTTAAAGGAGGAACAGCTCACTGCACTCTCTGTTCTCAGACAGTTGTCAAAAGACAAAAGCAGGTTTAAGAAGCATTTGGATTTGTTTGACTACTTTGTTATCTCTGTACTCAAACTCAGAATATTTTATATGTATTTTAAAATAAGTCCTGGGATTACATAAGAGGTTACCCAAGTACAATGTATAGAAGTCCTTGCCTTCTGGAGGGCAGATTGAAACCTGAATTTACTCTGTATTTTAAGCGTGTGTTAAAACATCTCCAACTGTGTATGTACCAAAAGGTTTCTTCTATGGAAGAGATCACTATAATATCTCATTTCTGCCCATCTAAAGTAGTTATGCATGTAAGATCCTGAGTGGATTGCACTGAAGTTTCCTATAAATGAGGAAATCCTGTGTAATTATATTCTATTTGAATCAAAACTGTCTAGTTTTCCTAGCATAGGGACCTTAATAAATTTGAGGACTTACACAGGAGACTGTTAAAATGATTAATTCCTTCCATCTCCTCAAGACTCCTCTGTAGTCTTTATGGCTCCTAGGGCTTCTGCATGTTGGGTTCCATAGCTGCCTAGGTGGGCAGCTCTCTTGGAAATGTAAATGTCTTAGTAGGGTATTTAAATACACAGTTGTCCCATTTGGCCTTGTAATCTAATGTGTAAACCAAAGAGGAAACTTCATGCATTTTTCATGTGTGATGGTGTGTCAGGACACTTGGGGAAAGTTTCCTTTATTAAGTTTGGGCTTTTAAACTGCCTCACAAACGCGTATGTGCTGTTTGCCTTTGTATTATGGTGACAACTGCTTTTAAAAATAAACAATTATAGTCACTGTAGCTTTATTTTGTAGCAGTATACATACTTGGTGTCAATTTATCAACACTTGAATGAGTTTGAAAGAATGTAGTTTTTTATTTACAACAGCTGACTCTTACCTGGGTAAGTGACAGTTCTAGGATTTCATTACTTCCCCTTCTGTCATTTTGCAGTATAAAATTTCACGCATCTGCTATCTCAGTTTCTTTTCTTTCTGGGAAAGATTTTGTGCATTCCCACTTCTTGTAATAAGAATAATGATGCAAAATTTTCTCAAGGTGAAGAAAACTGCTGGAATCACAGAATAGTGGTAATTGCCTATTTTTTTTTTTTAAATGAAGATACAAAACTCCCAGAGAATTATGGTGTGGAAGTTACACTCTTAGTATTGAGGGAAATGTCAGCTCTTAACAGTTGTTGATAATTAAGGGCCGAGGTTTGGTTGCGGTGAAGGAATGATTTTGCTTAAGTGTTAGAGTGAGTGTGCACCATTAAAAGCATCTGTGGAGCAATTTGTAAGCTATTTAATGTTGTAAAAATCAACTGAAAAGCGTGTTTGCATTTTCTTTATTAATGAAATAGGAAACATTTCAATGATAATGCATCATGTGGATTAAGTCCTACAGTTCTCATTGCTGCTAATGGGATTTGTAAGTGTTGCGAAATCCATATACATCATAACAGAACATTTGTTTCAGAGTGCCTTAGAAAGCTATTTAGTAATTTCGGAAACTTTGGGTGACTTTAAGTTACCCAAATCCAATCTTAATTGAATTTGCCTTCAAAAGACTACTGCTCTGAACTTCACTGCCCAGTCCTTTTGTCCGGCTGTACATGTGTATTTTGTTAGCAGGTTGTAAATTTAAAAATGCTGTACATGTTCCTTGAGTCACCATATACAAAGACAGCTGCATTCTCAGGAGAAAAAGCCTTATTCTTGTTTGCTGGTTCTGTTTTTAAAAAATTGTCTAGGGAAGCTGTAAATGATGTTCATATTTGGACAACATGGACAAACTACTCTGCGCCTGGCAAGTTTTGGCAATATATAGGTATTGGAGGAGCAGAAGTGAGGATGTTTGTAACATAAGATGGCCTGGGAAAGCTATGCTACAAAGCAATATCAATAGATGTTCTTTCATCTGATTTCCACAGTGAAGGCCTACTTTGATACTAGCCCTTCCCTGTCTTCTTTATTGGGTCACATTTATTTGGAAAAGGCTTAAGGGCTTCTCATGCTCTCCATGTATGATTTCATGCCTCCTTCACCCTCCATCTTTTCTCCTTGTCCATCTTGACATATGGTATGACACCAGTGCCTCCTCTGGTGTCAATGACAGTCTTCTTTTTCTCCACAAACTACATCTGCAGGGGTGCTACAGAGCTGGATCATTCCTTCTGCCCAGCTGCTGAGTATGAGAGAATGCTGTAAGATGTTTAAGAGCCAAATTAACATCCTTTCTTGTGCTAAGAGATGCTACCATTTGTTATTTGTGCTGCCAGCTGCCTCCCTGTTGCCTTTTCTAGATATGTGCTGATTTTATTTTGGTTAAACATCAGAGGGACCAACTTCACGCACAAGTTTTCTCTTTGTTAATGTTGTGGCTTCACTAAAGTACTAATTGTTTTGGTCCTCTGTTTTTCCACCACTTTACATGATCCCTACCCACCTCTCAGTGCTTTCAGACCTTTCTGCAAGTGCTGCGCTTCTGGATAAATTCCAGTCTTTGGAGAATTGGTTAATAATCTCTGATTTCTTCTCTAATTTGCTTTTGCTTGTCCGTATAAGGCTTTACCAAAGTCTTGGTTTTCAAATTGCATTTATGAAACAGAGGTATAGGTGATTAAAATGAATAATCTGATAGCATCTTTGACCCTAAAGGTTCATGTCCAGTTTTAGGTGTATTGCATTTTCTTATATACTGTAAAACTTCCAATATAGCAGAAATCAATATTGCCATGACCATTTTTGGGAATGATGCAATCTGCTGCAGCTAGTAAACAGATTTTATTTTTTTTCTGACAAACAAAATGGATTATTTTTATCAAGGCTGGCTTGATAGCATTGTGAATAGAATTTGTAAATGTATCAAACTCCTTCATTGATGGGAGTTAAATCCTTTAATTCCAGTGTTTTGTGGACTGAAGGAAAACAATTTTTAAAAGAATCTCTCTTATGTGGCTAATCCTATATATAAGAAATATAGTTAGTCTTTATTTGCAATGCTTGATCTTGAGATACAAATGTGTTTCTGAAAATGCATTCTAGGTTTTTTTTCTGATTAAATGGATGTCCTTCATTATATGTATTTCTTTTTTTCTCAGTGCCAATTATGAAAACTTATCCTTGATTCTGAAAATGAAGTTCTATTCCAAATGACTTTGGCAAATCATATGCAAACCCTTATTTTACTCTAAGAGTATTGTATAAATGATGACATTGTAGAAGCAATGAAAGCAATTTTGTATGGCAGGTAGAACTTAAATGCTATGATGATTGAGCCAAAATCTGGTCATGAAACATTTAATAACTGTCACTTGAATAACTCCAATTTTTTTAACTGCCTCCCTTTATTAAAACTTGTGAAAATTGCATCTGGACCACTGTGACTAGTCTCAGTTTCCCCAGTAAAGGATAGATACTGACAACTGGAGGAAGACCACCAAGGTAGGGAGCATGTGGCATACAAAGAGAGGCTGCAAGAGCTGGAGTTCTTCAGTCTGGAGAAGAGATGGCTTAGGTGGAATTAGTTTTATTGCTTTCTTCAGTTACCCAGTGGAAGGTTATAAAAGAAGGCAGAGCCAGACTCATCTTCAAGGTACATAGCAAAAGGTTATGAGGTAATAAATATAAATTGCCATAGGGGAAATTCTGGTTAAATATAAAGAACTTCCTCACAAGAAGGATGTTCCAACATGGGAACAGTGGCCCAGACAGGAGTGGGAATCTCCATCCTTGAGGACATTCAACCGGGCATGAATCTGAGTGACCTATTCCACATTTGAAGTTGGCAGTGAGTTGGACTAGATGACCTTCAAAGATCCTTTCTTACCTAAATTAACCTATGGTTTTGTTAAGAAGGTAAAAAGAAGAGAAAGGTGTTTGAACTTAATTTTTCAAAGTAGAAATGGATGGAAATCTGAGCCTGTGTTTTCATGAGTCACGTACATTCTGATGGGACCTCTCTTGAGTGTTGTGCTGTGGAGTCAATGGGTCCTCTGTCAGCCTTTTTGATGTTTTTATTTTTTTTTATGCGACAGATTTGTGATTTTCTGTTGTTTTCCTTAATTGATTTCAGCAAGTGTCATACAGGTAAGAGTGGAAGGTGCAGAAACAGGAGAGAAGTGAAAGCAGCACAATTTAATTCCCATTGTAGGGAATTAAGAAAAAACATTACAGGTCTAGCCTCCAAGTTCTTCAATTTTAGAAATTTTTATGGAGCTGCTTGCAACTGTAATAAGTGACCAGCCCCAAATTTCTAGATGTTTTCCATTTACTGTGTGAAATTATGTAAAAGTAAGGGTAATAAGGAAAAAATGTTAACTTAGTCATGACTGCTTGAGTCCATGTACTTCTTGCTGTGCAAGTTTGACAGTTGTTTCAGCAGTGTTGTTACAGTGCTTCTTAATCAATGTTTCTTTTGGTAAAGCACCCTTCCTGGAAGTGTCACCTTCCATTAGGTGAATGATGCTGCAGTGGGATGAATGAAGGATGCACCATAAAATAATAAACAATATATACTAGATAGTAAACAATATATCTGATAAATGTCTTGTTAATGGCCTATGTCTGAGGGGGAACTGCACAAAAAGAAGAAAATGAGCTATCATAAAAATTAATTAACATGAAGGTGGCACTTCTGAAATGCATTGTGGGGCAATTAAGTTTACAGGGATAAAAACTAGCAGGTATTTTTCTTGTTAAAAGGAAAAATTGCTAGAGGAAATCTCACTATATATATCTGCCTTACAGATGTCTCACTTAATCCTTCCAAAGTCTTAGTGGATAGGATCAACAGGCAGAGCAAAGGCAGAGATCAACCAGCCTAGGTCAGAGGGGGAGCAGAGTGCAGGTCAGTTCAGAAGCTAGAGAGCTGGCAATCAAGACACTTTGGTCCTAATCTCAGGGTGTTAAGAAAAACAACAACAAAACAAACTGAGGTTTCTAAGACTTCTAGGATATAATTCTTAAAGGGAATTTTAGCTGGATTAAGCCTGATATATTTGAACTACATTAACAGCAATTGCCGAGTTATCTTCCTGCTAAGCATCTGTGACGAGCTCTGTTGGGGTTACTACTTTTTAAACGAGTCTTTCAGTACAACTCTTTTCATTACTATTGTAGTGTTTACAAATGTACCTTATGTAATGGTCCTTCTGACTGTAAATGTTGAAAAGCCTAAAATACTGCTGTGCCTGCTAGATAAGTAGTTTGATATTGAAATTTTGTCCCCAATGAAGGACATTTTTTTGTAGTATTCCTTTCTAATAGTCTGACAGCGGATGCACACATATCTAAATTTGACTATCATTCTTGTGCCTAGTGAATAAGGTAAGATGTTACAGAACCCTTGTTTACAAATGGAAGTTTTCTTGGAAAGAAAGTTGCTAATTAAGGCACTGCTAAACAAATGATCTCCTGTTTAAAAGTGTCTTGGAAGCTTAATTCTGGGAGGGAATTTTAAACAATTAGAGTCAATTCCCTGTAAGAGGGATGCAAAGTTCTGAGGCCATAATCCAAAAAGGAAATCTGTGTAATTTAAATAAGAATGTGGAGATAAAACACAGAAGGTTGTGAACATCAGTAATGCTGAGTGAATTATTTAGGATGGTGAAGGAAATAAAAAGATTATTGAGATAAGTAGAACTAGAGTTTGAAATGTGTCTACGTCAGCAAGACATTTGGTGCATTAGAAGCAGATCGATAGCTTGAGGCAATCAGTGGTGAGGCCTCTATATCTGTGCAGGCCTTATGTTGGATGAGATTTAGTCTTTGGGCTGCAGGTATTCACTACATGTGACTGGAAGCTTTCCAAAGATTGGTCATTGTTTCAGGTCTGTATGTATTGAATGCTTTTGTTGTGAACCTGCAGTGGGGCTCTGCTTTGTTTACTCCAAAAGAAATGTAATTAACGTGCACCAAAGCTGTCTTGCAAACTGAACTTACAATAGAAAGGGATGATTGTAGGAGTTTCCTCAAAACTGCAGTGTTGCTGAAAACCAAAATGTGAATGTAGGGAATGGCAATGTCATCTGGCTGTGGAGCCTGTTATAAAAATACATCATCTTATCCTCTGATCAAGTAGCAGAGGTCTTCCTCTCTTAAAGTAAAATTTATCAAAAATGAACTATGTTGGGTTAAATCCATTTTATTTGAAGTTGATCGTAAAGCTTCAACTGATGTCAATGGGAGTAGAATTAGGCCAACACTGATCACTTAAGGGAAATAAAAATCTAGGCTAGAGAAAAAGCAAAGATCAACTCTGCATGGATACAGAAATAGTTTCTCTGTTTTATTCTGCTGGTGACTCCTGTGTGCTTTAGTATGAGTTGGAGGGCTCATTTCTAGGGCAAATTTCACTTAAATCATTTTACCAAGTTTTAACACCACGTTAGTGGTTATCAGCTGTTAGGATGCAGCTATTGTGCAGTTCCAGATGTAGCACAGAGTTTCTGTCCATGGACATTTTGCTTTCGGACATTGTTAGACCTGTGAAATGCTGCATGTTTCTTGGTATGCTTTGATAAACCCTTTTCCACCAATAAAACTTTACTCTTTGTGTTACTGTTCTTCGGGTTTTCTGGACAACTTGTGGGTGAGGACAAGAGATTCAAAATACTTTCTGATTTGTAGTGCTGAGATACTAAATAGGTTAAGTGAAGATGCACTGAAATACTTCAGAAAATGGATATACCAGCAATATTACTTTTTACTGTGCCGTTTGTGATAACAAAGTTCACATCTCTACAGAAGGATGCCACCTGTAATCTGTGTAGCTGTTTTTTCCTGTATTGTGAACAGTGATGTCAGTACAAAGAAATATGTGTTTTGCTAGTCAGTCCTATGGTGCTGAGACTTAACTCCTTTTCAGTCGCTGATTTGCTCCTTACTTTCTTTTTTTGTGCTGTGTTTGAGCAGAGTCTTTCTAATCTTCTCTGGAATATCAGAGAGGCATATATCACTGGAATGAAGGCTATTTGAGGTTTTTTGCATGCTGGGATTTCATTGTGGTGCATAAAATGTGTTACACAATAGAAATATAGCTCCGGTTATAGTGTGACTCTGGGAAAAAAATCTGTCAAAAGGAATGACAAATCCACCAGTGCTTCTTATGCAATTAAAATGACAGCTTATCTTTGCGTGATTCATGTTTCTTTCTTTCAAACTGGTGAGCTATTCTGAAAAGGAAGAACTTGCGTCTTTTGGTCCTCTGGCTTCTGTGCATCTCTGCTTCGGGTGCATCTTTATACTGATATAACCCTAGGGATGTTTTAATTATAAGAGAATAAGCGCTTTGCAATTCCGGCATGACTTCCTTTCTACTCTGAACTGCATCCTCAATTATATTAATCTGACTGTTGCCTATTTAAACATCATACTACATCTTGAATGACAGTGGTGTAAACAGATTCAGCAAGTAAGCTGTCTTTCCTGCATGCTTGCAAGTGGCAGATCAGGTCAACCAGAGAAACAGATAAAACAGCATACACACAGATTTTCTTGTGTCATTGCCTTTTGACTGTGATGTAAATGAAGAACAGGAGTACACAGAGTGCTAGAAGAATGTTTTTCAGTCTGTTGAAATGAGGTGGTTTTGGCAGTCACGGGAAGACAGTGGGGAACTGCAGCTTTGGAAAAATAAGTTTATAAGTTAAATAAATTTAGGTGATAGTTATAATTTTTAGTATTTGTATAATCCCTTGAAGGTCATGTGAGTTGCTGTTACAGAAATGGCAATGGTTCTGACCTGCTCCTTGTATTTCTACAGGTTCAGGCTCAAGAGTGCTATAAAAATCATTTTTGACAATGGTAATGTAGATTACTTTTAGAAGTGCTTATGCTAGAACTTGGTAAGGTTTGTTCTTGCAAGAAGTTACATAAAGCAAGATAAACATCAGGTTATTGAGGAACACATCTGAGGAAGTATTTTCTGCTGATTTTCAAAGGAGTCAAAACAATAGACCACAAAGCTGTTTTTACTTAAAATGCTCACATAGAAAATTTTGCATTGATTTACAGAGAGAGCCCCAAGTTCAAACAGGCTGTAGCAAGAGGTTGTCTTGTTAACCCACAACCTCTCTGGGTTCTTCACTGAAATCAGTATATACATTTTGTGCTAGCATATGGTTTAGGTAGATGCAAATCAGAGATGTGGCTTATGTTTTGATTAGCTTTGCTTAATTTTTGGAGATAAGCGTGGTTGTTGTTTTTTTTTTGTTGTTGTTGTTTTTGTTTTTGTTTTTGTTTTTTGTTTGTTTGTTTTTTTTTTTTTGTGGTTGTACTCAAACATGTGAAGATTTTTGCTGGTAAATTTGCAATTTCCTGTCATTATTCTGGAGACTGTGGCAGGGAGTTCTATCTGTGTAAGATTTTTGATTTCAAAAACAGATTGAGAGATTGCTTAAAATTATTGGAAGTATAGCAATTTAACGTCTCTGATGTGTAAATTATTTCAGATGGGTCCACAAAACATGACTAAGAAAAACAAATTGGTTGTCAGGAGGTGTGAATTTGCTTCTCTTGGAAATACTTGAGAGTTGATTAGTATAAAAACCTTGGCAACAACTGGATTACATTTTTCATTTACTTGCGGATTTCAGGTATTAAAGTCAATGCAGGGGGTTTGAATCAAACAGTGCTCTAAGATTAATCATGGAAATCCCAGTGTTTAAGGCTTGATTGTGTTAAATTGGTACACCTTGTACTCAACATGCTACAAATATGATTAATAATATTACTGATTTTAGCAATGCTTACACATGTTCAACACCAGTGTGGATCTTTGCAGAACTTGTATTAAAATATGGGTAATTTCTTGTTACCACTTCTTTTAGGCATTTATTGATACTCTGATAGGAAATGAACACAAGACTTGATTTCATTTTCAAATGAAATGACTTTATAGTCAAAAGCCAGAGCATCCTGTGTTGAATCACTTTTTGTGAGGTATAATCAACAGAGTACCATTTTTCAGAAAACTTTATTTAGATGAAGAAAGATGAGGAAAAAATATGCTACAAATATGCTGAATTTCTTAAGATCTCAGTATCCCTAGAGTAGTTCTAGTTAAGAGAGCAGTTGCTGGTTTTAGTTTTTAAATTTTCAGATCTGCTTGGAATCTGAAGTTAAAGGTGTCATTTTTGCTGAATGCATAATTAACAACACTTAAACTAATTTAAACAGAATGTTTCAATCTGAAGTTGTTAATGGTGCATGTTGTCTGAGTTATTTTGGTGGAAGTCATTATACACACACACACTCTCCACCTCCAAACCCAGTTTTGGTCTTTTCAAAAGTAGTGGTAAAGTTTCCTAAAGATTTTAGAATTTGAAGTGTTTCATAGAGCAGTTTAGTGTCTGTAGTCTTCTGCTGTGGAAAAATCTGTGGGAACGCAGGAAGTATGGGTTCAGTCTCCTGTTCATTTTATTTAATTTCAGAGTTGAGCAGAAGTCTCTCTGCTGTCTGGGGAATATTCTAATTACTAGTCTATAGAATTATTTTCACACTTTCTTTTGCTGACCTTTAATTATGTGGTGGTTTGGTTTTGTTTGTTTGTTTGTTTGATTTATTTTGGGTTTTGTTTGTTTTTTCCTACAAAGTAGAGTAGTTTCAACTTGAGAGACTAAAATCATAGCCTTAAAATCTACATGATGAGGTATAGACCTCAGCTGGTGAATAAAAGTGTAGTTTGATATTTTCACCCCACTGCTGGCCACTTATTAGCATTGCTGGTAGAAAAGAGCAGCAGGTAGAGTGGAAAGCCCCCCCTTTGTGAGCATCACAGATTTTTGCGAAGTTAAAATTGCTGGGTAATTGCAGGCAAATGGTGCAGGTCGAGCGACGTAAAACTAAGATTCTTATCTAACAGCTAGGTAATAATGAAAAAGGCAGCGCTCTGTGGAGCTGTGGAAAGAAGCTTTTGCTGCTCCATTTGCACTGTGCTGTCACTTTTATGACCATGTGGTCCAGGTATATGGGAAGTTAAAACTACCAAAAAGTTAAAAAACAGTTTTGTTACTTTACCTCCTCAAATAGACTCATTGTTAATCTTGCTGAATACGTGCAGGGTCAACAAATTATGTATTTCAGTTCAATAAGAATATAGTTATCCAGTACTCAGCATACATTTACAGTTGAAAAATGTGCAGAAAGAAATGCAGACTGACCTAATGCCAATCCTGTACAACAGTCACAAATTATTTCTCAAAATGTTTTACACCAAATGTGTGTAAAGGAAAAAAAAAAAAAAAAAAAGGAAAATTCCAGGTCTTAATACACACTCAGAAAGTTGACATCTCTTACATCTTTTGTGAATAAATGGTAGTCATATTCCAAAATGGAAGATTTCACTGAGAATGCTTGTTGTCAGCCTCTTACAAAAAAATCTTTTCAACTCATTGTCTGTGCTTATTGCCATCACCGTGGTTAAGAGATGAGGAGGGAGTTATTCCCCAAACAGACAAGTAATTTGCTGGAAATAGATTTTAGATCAACACATTTGATTACAAGGAGAAATCAAGCTGAGCTAGTGCACTCTGTGTAGCACAGGTCTATGTTCCCTGCAAGAGATATGGTTAAAATCAGCAAACAATCATGCTCTGTAGCAGCTGAGACATCCAGATGGTCTCAGTTTATCCCTCATTAAAACACATTTCAGTGTTCCAATCTTTAGATAAAGATAGGCTTGAATAGCCATGGCAAGGCCCATATCCTAAAAGAAAGGTCACAAGCATTTAGACAGTTATAGAAAATACATCTCAAAGCAACCTGGTGCCTTTGTTGTATACCAGTTTGCATACCAAACTGGTCAGCTTTCAAACTGGGGAGCTAGGAAGGTCAGAGAAACCTAGGGAAAAGCTCAAGTGCCCTTTGTGTACTTCCAGCACTTCATACATAATAGTTTCTTGCCTGCCTTGCTTTTTTGTAAACTTCAAACTGAAGTTCCTGCACCTCTTGGGGCTCTACAAGGATAGCGTAAGACTTGGCATCCCTGGTTTAATTTCATACAAGTGAAAGCAGCACTGCAGTATGATGATAAAAGTGAGTGCTGCAGCACGTGTGCTTCATATTAATGGTGTTCATGCTAGACCCCCTTCTGCTGTTACTTGAAGGAGGCAACAGAAGAGAAGCAGCTGGAACAATCTGATCTGTGTGTCAATGACCACAGAGTGCCATGATACTCTAACTTTCCATCTTCCCCCCCATTTGCTGGGGAATTAATGAGGACCCCAGTTGCGCTGAAATTTGAGTATCTGCTGAAGGGCTTTGCTGGATAGGAGTCTATGTATCCCGCAGCTAATTATGTCATTAATTAATCTATTATCTATTGATGACTGGCAAGAGAGTTGCTGAGAATGGTTCTGAAGCTACATGGCAATTCTTAAAGTGTTTATCTCCTGTATTTTGATATCTCCTTATTACTGCTCTGTAGCCCTGATAAATCCCTGCATAGGGTTATAATTAAGGTGTTCTCTGAGAAAAATCTTATTTCTTACTTGTTAGCCTGATTTTTTTTTCCATATATGCAGATAGCTAACGTAGTTTAAGAGATGCGGAGTGGGAAGGTTAATCTCTTTTCCCTCTTGGAGCTCCTAAAGAAAGTTACAGCTTTATAGTTTCAAAAGAGAACATTTATTTTTAAGTTGCTATTAATAGAACAGTAAATTAAAAGCTCATAATAGTTAGGATGAGATCCCGATTGAACTTGACAAGGGAGACGATATTTAATAAAAGTACCAGGCATGATGAGGGCTTTAAAATAAATCTTTGTCTTAACAGCTAAATTATGAGGTGATAATATGATGGTTTATTTAAAAACATGTTTAGAGGAGGACTTTTAGGATGACCCCATAAATAATGTATGGTTGTTAGTATGTTCTGTCCTACTGCTTATATTTTTTGGCTAATTGTATGATTTTAAGGTTGCACAGCAACATTCTACACAGTTGTGATCACTTTTTATCCATCAATTGATGTCTGCTGCTGTTTTATCAGCTTATTTTTCTGAGCCACCAGCTAGGATAATGTGCTTGAGGGAAAATTATACCCTACATCAGTGGTTTTGTTACAGCATGTTGTACATTATTGGTAATTTGGATGCACGAAGATAAAAATAGAAAGGTTAAGTAGTTTTCCAAATGTTGCTGCTGTGAAGCAGAAAAAGTGTAGTGTCTGTACCATATACATTTTTGAGCGAAGTGATGTTTTTTTCCCTTCAAAACTACTTGCTAATATTAATACTTTCCTTAAAGCTGAATGTAAAGAGCACTTTGCTTTTGAAATTTCTCTTCCCAAACTCTTTGATGAATTTTTAGGATGAAGAAACCTGGTATGTGTCAGGTTTTGTATACATACACATGGCCAGAAAGTGCCTTCCCTGGGTCAGGTGCTGTGGGTTTTTGCCAGTAAGAATGAGTTGCAGTCAAATGGTGATGGTTGCCCTCTGCAGCCATCTCCTCAGTCTGTCCTCTCAAATGCAGTGGGTTTAGTTTGCTCCTTTATTTTCTTTCCTGAGCTGTTAAATGTTTCTGATCTTTCTCAGATATTGAAAGGAGCAGTGACATCTTTTGTGGCTGAGATATTTGTACTGTGCGTATCTATAATTTCTGTAAAACTGTAGTTTGTAATTTCTTTTCCAAAACAACTTCTTGATTCTCTGTCTGTGAGAATAAACTATGTGGGGAGCATCTAGTAAAAATTGTGTATTTTGATAGAGTTGACTAATACACATACACTTCTAATGCTTTGTGAATGCCCTATTTAAAATGACTGCAGAACATCATTCTATGTCTTTCAGCTAATGTCCACTGAGATTTAAAACCTCTTTTTTGGATGCTCTCTTTCTTAAGAGTGACCTTGGCTGACAGTTTTATTGTACAACCAAGTCCTGCGGGGATGTGTTTTTTTCTCTCTCCTCCTATTCACATGTGGTGCTGACTTATCTCTCCAGTAGCTCTGCTTCTGTTTCTTTGCAGTTATGATGCTCATAGTTATAAATCACTGCAGAGAACATATGTTTTTATTTGATTTCCTTACAGCTTAAAACATTCATGGTAGATGTTACATTCTCTCTTATGTGAATGCTTCCCTTTCTTCTCCCCTGATTAAAGAGAAGAATAATCACATGTGGTTTCCATGGCAGGTGACAGAAATAAGCCAGCCAATGACCTACCCTATAAGCTGGAAGAGATGGAGGGCCTCTGGGCCTGGCTTTTGAGTGGGGGAATGGACTAGATGTCTGTTTGCCTCTTCCAGCTCCAGCATCTGTACTCTTGAAAACCTGGAAAGAGACTCTAACCAAATCATACTTTCAATTGCAATACATTGTTCTAATTTCATATTACCTGCAAAATCTATGTGTGCTCAAGGCTGAGAATGTTTACATTTGAACATGGGATTCAATTCTGTCAAGGTTTGGTTTTATATTTAGTAGCTAAGATAGGTAACTTCTTTTAAAAAGATAAATTTTATAAAGCTGGGCTTTTTAGTGTGACTATAAAAAATATTTATGTGGATTTTTTCTGAGAACAGTACAAATACATGCTTTTGAGGGAGAGCTTTTGTCTTCTACCATATAGCTTGTTTTCCATAAGATGTAGTAAAGGTAAAGGATTCTTTTTCTTTACCTCTGGTGCTTGCACATTATGCACTGAGAGTTTATTAGCACAAAGGATTTTTAAACAGATGGGAAGTTTTATAGGAACTTAATTCTAATATGTGTACTGGTGGTGTTAAACTACTGGTAGCTTCATTTTTCAGTAATTAATAACCTTTTAAAGTTTGATTTTTAAATTGGTTATATTTTCCCATACTACTTTTTAATTCTGAGGCATATATGAGTATGTATAGGCATGTACAAGTGTGCAGCAGAATAGGCTTGGTTTTTATATATTAAGTGATCTCAAGAGATAGGTAAGGCAGTTATATGATTTATATTGACATGATTCCTTATGGAATTTAGAGGTATGAACAAAACAGAAGAAGGAATGCAATGGTATTGTCAGCAGTGTAATATGAATTGTCTTGTGGTTTCTTATCAATTACTGTAAAAAACAGAGAAAAGCTTCATGTCTGTGGGAAATGGTCAGGTAAGTCAAAGGGGGGGTGAAAAACTCTCAGTAGAAATCAAGATGGTAAGGAACAGGCCATATCCAGTGTGGAACAGACATTTTCTCCTGTGGTGTGTAAACCAGACACCTCACCTAATGGGGATAGTGCAGAGATGGATCCAGGCACATTGGGAAGCTAGATGGCAAGTGATATAAGAGCCTGTTATTCACAGCATGTGTGATGAGCAGACACAAAGGCAGCACGTATTGTTTTGTTGTAGGTGATTGAGGTAACTAGGTAGGAAGCGGGATGAATTTAAGAACAGTTGGAGTTTAAGAAAAAGCTTTTACAGCTTGTACCATTTGTACAGGTCTGTGTTGTTCTGGTGGGAAGCCATGGTGTGGTGTCTGAGTGATACGTTGTTGGAGTAGACCACTTGGTCTGTCTGTGACTGGCACCAACTGGATTGATGTGTCCTGTTCAATGAGATGTTTTGTGTAAGAACAGCTATTTGCCTAAAAACCCTGCCTATCAAAATTAAAATATTCAGGACGGCTGATACCCATATAGCCATTTTGTGGTTCTATCCAGGCAAAGTGGAAACAGTTTCTTGCCTTGAAATTTGCAGGCAACAACAAAACTAGTCTTTGTCCTTTTTTTTTTTTACTATTAACTGAAAGAACATATTGAGAAAAATAGATTGTGGCACAGAGTTTTCTTTTACAACCATTATAGGAATGGCACATACGGAAAATGCATGTGTTCCAATTCAACTTGTATACTTTTCAATTCACTCATTAAATAATAATATATTGTAGCTTTTTTTAACAACCAGATGCTTTTCTTTCATATTTAGTGTTCTTCCTGTTTCATTTTTCTGCTTACAGTTCTTTTGCATGGACGTTGGATTTTCTCAATCTAACAATCAATGGTGCTGCACTAAAAGCTTCAGTATTAGTTTTATGGCCTTCTATCTTAATATTATAAAAAGATGCCTCTGATAGTGAAACCGAGGTAGCAGAAGATAGGACTGCAGATGCAGACTGCAATCTAAGGTTTTTTTCATAGAATCATAGAATGTTTTAGGCTGGAAGGGACCTCTAGAGGTCATCTGGTCCAACCTCTCTACACAAATAGGGACATCTCTACCTAGGGTAGGTTGCGCAGAGCCCCATCAAATCTGACCTTGAATGACTCCAGGGATGGGGCCTCCACCACCTCTTTGGGCAGCCCATTCCACTGGTCTATCACCCTCATATTAAAGAACTTTTTTCTAATAAGAGCTGATTTCTATTTTTTTTGGTGCTGTTTTTTATTGTGTTTCATGTTGTTCTTTTTTTCCTGGACTACCTCTTACACACAGAGAGCTTTATCATGCTCCAGCATTTTGTCTGATAGAATGCCCCAACTTTTTAGGGTTTATGTTCCTATAATTTCATGTTTATGGTTATCAATCTTTATGTTTCAATAATTTGCTTTAAATGAAGCAAAGTAAAGAAAATATCTGAATTTGAGTCTTGTGAGTTTGGGCCTTTTTTTGTATGGGGTATTTTATCCTTGTCCCCTGGGTTGGTACTGTAATGAACTATAGCATAACTTTAATTTTGAGGGGAAAAAAAAAAATAGCAAGCACCTCATCCCATTTGAAGAAATTTAGAGGATTTTGTCCTGTAGACAATGCTGATGAGCTCGTAACTGATCAGTAAATGTCTCTGCTACACCACTGGATAATGCACCTTTTGTGTGTTTGCTACTAAAGAAATGCCTTTTTTTTTTTTTTTTTTTTTCCCTTCCTCCCCATTCCCCTCATGCTCTGTAGTTGATGTCACAATCTTTGCTAGATCCTGTGTCTGTGCTGGGATGTGTTCCTTAGCTTTTAGAACATTTAACTAAAGATTTTTTTCACATCTATGTGATTTAATCATATCTGAAGTCTGAAGATCCTGTTTGATTAAATAGATGACATAGTTTGGAAGTTGGCCTTCCTTGGAACAATTGTGCTGTGTTAGTCTATAAAATCAGTGCAGCTATACCTGAAAACATGAACTTTCTAGAGCCTATATAGAAGTATTTGCTCAGCCCAAAGTACAACCCTAAAGAGTAGAAGTATGTGTTGTGTAGGAAGGTAGTGAGTAAAAGAAACCAAATAAATGCTTTTCAGTGTGGAATTAGTCTTGGAAAAATAAATGGGTAATGAAAAATAACCTTTCATTCACCTATCACTGAAAGCAAAACAAAAGAAATTCATGTTAGTTCTTAAAATATGTGGCTAGTTCAGACTTCGATAGAAAAATCTCTTTGCACAGGAGATTGTTTTTCATTCAGCTTCTTTAAAGCTGCATAGGGCTGTCTCCCAGTTGGAGCACATCCTTCTGGTTAGCCCTCTGGTCATAGGCAGCAGTGCCTGAAGCCAGCAGATGTTGATGGTGTTGCATTGCAAAGCCAGGAATATTTTGTAACTCAGACAAGCTCTCAGTGATGAGTGATAATAAACATGATTTGGTTTCTTATTGCCGTCTGTCTACTACCAGCATTCATACAGAGTGCACTTCTGGCGTCAGAGGAGGAAAGATTTCATCTGCAGGACCTGATCCAATCTCCCAGAAGTCATTGATAGAGTCATTTCATTGACTTTAATGGGCCTGAATTGATTCCTTTAAGAGTATTTTTGTTCTTGTCAGTAGTTCATTTGGCTTTGCTGTAACCATTTACATGAGTAATGGTGGAAAACATTCTTTATATAAAAGTGTAGACAGAATAACTGTATACTCTAGAAGGCCATTGGAGGTAGTTTTATTTCACAACTGTTATTTTAAGTTTCCCTCGGTATACTGGTACAGCAAGGAAAAAAATTTCAGCAAATCTGTAAAAGAGTTTGATTTTATTCAGTAGAACTCCTAATAGGTTTGTTGTGCAACTGACATTAATTATATTTGGTGCCCCTTTAGTAAAAATTTATTTTATGACAATGCCTTTTTTTGGCATTCTAATGATCAATAGTATCTTACAGGAGGCAAGGAATAATTTTTTTTTATTTATCCTACCTGATAGCTAAACTGGTACAAGAAGTCCAACCTGCCTGGAGATATGGCTTCATTCTGAAAGGACTGAAACAATTGTTACTTTAGGGATTATAATAGTTGCCCATCTGTGATTTTTAAACAAAACCTTTTTCATTATGTGATCTTTTAAAAATAATACTGTAACTTTATTGTCTTTGTCATTATTTTATCAGGGGAAATATATTTCTGTCTAAGAACAACAACCGAATGAAGCATCATAGAAGAAATTAATTTTTTTTTTTTTTTTTGTAGCTGGAATGTACAGATGTCTCATTCCTGTGTTCTCATCATGAATGAATTATGTATGAGTTAACTTAATGCAACTTGAAATTTATTTAAAAATGTAGTGTTGAAGTCAGGAATATTTTCAGACAACAGTCAACTACAAAGTTCAGTTTCTCTTTCTTTATCTATTCTTGATTTTCTGGTATTAAACAAAAATTTCACACCTGTGAAAATGCCAACCTGCTTTTATTCAAACGGTGTTTTTCCTTAGTTCCTTCTGCATCTTTGTGCATTCCTGATAATTAAACTTCAAAGTCAGTATTTGTTTTAAGACAGTGTGAATTTGAACATCTCTTGGTGTGTTTGATTAGCTTCTTTGTCTGCTTGGACAGACAATCCATTTCTCATTCTGATCTGCCAAGATTATATTCACAAATGGATGGACAACTTGACTTTGACATGAAAAGAATAAGAAATTGTAAAAGGGGAAACAACTGGGCCACGTTTGATGTATTTTGCGCATTTGCAGACTTCTATAGAGCAGGTTATGGTTTTCTTTCTCAACTGTTTTCTCCTTGCAAAGGTCTGCTGTGAGTTTTTCATCCTCTGCAATATATTGTCAACCTGTTGCTACCCACATCTAGCATCAGTTTGAAGAATTGTAGTCTCAAAAAACCCCTCGTGGATGATTTACTCAGACTCAAGGGAAAATTCCCTTCAATCCACTTCCAGTTGTGTTTTATCAAGGAATGATATCTCCAAGGCAATGAATATAGATGAATCCAGTTAAATACCAACTACTCACTAAAATGTGATACTGCCAGCACTTTTCTTCTCTTTCTGTGGGGGTTCTCTATAGGTCCCATCTGTCATTATACCTACAGCCAAGTGGGACAGTAATGCAACATACAGCAGAAGGGTGGGAACTGCTAATTCCCTTAGTTTAATTTGGGGGAACCAGATCTGTGTGCTTTTTTCTCTTCTGTATGAACCATCAATAGTAGCAGTGCTTTGCTGCTATCTCTGTCCTGGCTGTGCCTCTGACAGCCCATTATGAAATGATTATTTTTTCATCTTTCCTCATGTAATGCAAGCAATTCCTTCATCATCAGATTTGGAGATCAGCATTAGCATAATCTTAGATGTCAGTTTAGAGAAAACAGTCAAATTCTGAATATATCCTGAATTTTTTGAGTCATGAATCCATTATTGTTCAGACCTTTAAGGACTCTGAAAGGCAAGTGTTATGATTCTGATCTGATGAAATCTGGTTTGTTACCTTGATACTAATTTTTCTGCCAATGGAAGTCCAAACAAAATCCGATGTCAGAATACATGGTGATGATATCTACTTAGAAATCATTGCTGTGAAAATATTTACAAGCTTCCAAGATGAGACTTTTCCTGATTAGGGAAATCAAAGAATAGTTTTCCCAGCAGGCTTGCAGTTAGCTCATCCAAATTGCTTCTGTTTTAATTGGCATGCATTTCCTTTAAGCAGCTAGAAGATGAAAAATATTTGATTTAGGCTCTACAGGAATGGAAGCCTGTTCTTCAAGACACAGCCACTCTGGAAAAAAAACAAAACAAAAAACCAAACCCAAACCAACAAATAATTCACATTTGCATTATGTTTGTGCAACAAAAATCCATGACATATTTGACAAACAAAATGCCAAACCAAGGTGTAGGCTTTTAATCTGATTTTTTAAATGAGAAAAATAAGGATAGTATTTTTTTTTATTCAGGTTTTTCCGGTATGTGAAGTCTTTTGCTACCTGAAGTGATTCTAGGTGGGCCACTATTTGGCCTTTTTGTCGACAGCATCCTGTTGTTTACGAACTGCACTTCAGGACATTTTTAACCCAAATTTCTTGTTTCAGAAGCATTGGTAAAAATAAATAACAAGAAAGAAACCTTCATTAAAAGCTACTGCTTTTATCTGGAAGAAAAATGTAACATTATGTGTGAAATTATGTTTTCAGTTATGGAGTTTTTTTCTGTCTCTTTTGCTGAAGGTGTCTGGGGAGCACTTTTTCCCTAAATTGTTGTCATAGGGAACGGTGAGACCAAGTATATGTAACTGAGGAGGAAATGATTATGTGCTAGAACGGTGTCAGAATGGTGCTCTCAGCATTTGGGGATGGTGGCTCTGTGGATTGGGAGTCATTTGGTTCCAAAATAAAACAATTGAAGAACACCATAGATTATGGTTTTTGAGTTGAAAGTGATTGAGCAGACCTTGAGTTAAAGAGATTGAGAAATTTTGGCCTGGAGGCCCTGAGGGATCTCAAGACACCTATGAAAAGAAAAGGAGAAGTCGTTGAGATCTTTGGCTATCTCCCAGCCCCAGTGTAATGCACCTTCTGTGGCTGAAAATTTGGGTTTGCTCAGCCTTTGACTGCTGGACATGTTATTCCCCAGGTAGTTTCGGCCATAGCAAGTGGGATTCATATGCCATTGCATGTCTTTGGTGAACTGGTTGTGCAAACTTGCCCCATAACCAGTGGAAGGAGGCTCCCCAAGGGTGCAATTCAGCTCACCTAATTTAGACACCCATGTTAGAAAGAGATCAATCCCAGCTTAGAAGTTTCTGTTTCTCTTCAGAGTGTCTGCATCTGCAGTTCCTATGAGATAAAATATTAGCTGTGTGGTAGATCAAGGTAGATCTAAATTGAATCAATGTGGATTTTTTTGGTGATATTGTCCCTGAATAACATCAGTTGCTCATTTTGATCACAAATGCACAGGTATTCTCTACTTTCTTTTAAAATAAAGATTTCTTGGTAGTTCATCTATACTATATTCACATCTTGGAAATATCAATGTTTTGAGTGAATTTTGTGACATAATCCCTTCCCTAATCTTCCACCACAAAAACCCCCAGTAAACAACCCCCAACCAAACCTAGTGCAATACTTGGATTTCCTATAGAGAAGACTCCTAACTTTCACCATCTTCTAATAATTTGATATATTTTGGAGATGCAAAGCCTGTAGCCCCACTGGTGGGGGAATATTACCGTATGTCAGTCTCAAGTTAGCTACTTCTCAGCTTTTGCTAAAAGAATATTAGCCACTGGGGAAAGGTGAGATGGTTGTGTGTCAGTCATGATAACCTGGTAGACACCTTGGTAAGGTTTGTGGACTTCTCATAAAAGAGATTCCTGGAGCGCATGAAGCCTCAGTATCTTGTTCCATGGGATTAGAGATGCTTTATCAGTGAATAATGTTGGTCGTGCTTTGTCTATTTTACCATCTGCCTTTCAAAGACCTGAGCTGGTGATTCCCTGGTGTCATAACATTAGGTGAGTCATGAAGAGCACAAACTCCGAGTGATTTGTTTTCAAAGCACTGAAGGAAGTGTAAACTTCATATTTGTTGTTTATTGATTAATATTTAATTGAAGGTGAAATTAAAAATTAAGGCAATGACTCAAACATGCTAAAAAGCAGCAACACTGTCTTGCTGGGGCTGACAAATGACAATGAATTTCTAAGAATAGAAGCAAATGTATTAGCATATAGTGATGGCACAGTGAGTCAAAGGAGATGCTTTGAGGGTGGTGGACATGTCCCACAGAAAAGTCATGTAGAAAACATCTTTGACACTAGGCTTAATAGCCTTTGCCTTATTAATGAAGTTGGTAGATAGTTCTCCTCAGAAAATGCTAATAACTGTCTTTTCACTGTGGTCTTATGAAACAATTTAAGAACAATTTTATTTTGTCAGGGGAATGTTCTAAAAGCCCACAGGACCAGCAAAGCCGTTCTATGTTAGGTGAATAGTATATTTCTTGTTTTACTTTTTGTTTGTTTGTTTTTCTTTGTTTTGAGCATCATGGCTGTTTTAGATTCCCTGTGTTCATGATATTGAAGAGTACTTACCTTAGAAATAGATTTTTTTCTTTCCCCCCACTGAAAGTAAATAGCAGTCTGTCATTTTAGCTCTACATTATTATTATTGATGCCTCATTTTTTCACAACATTTTTCTGGGTATTGTTTTTCATGATCAAATCTGAGTCTGATTTTTGACATGGCTGTCTGCAGCAACTTATCATAGATGAAACCAGGAAGTATCTGAAATGCTGATTTTAGGAAATGGGAGGCCTATCAACAGTGGAAGTTGTAGTGATTCAGGACCTCTTGGATGGGAGGTATATTTTACTGGACATCTGTGACATATCTATCCTGCAAAATATATCCTGATGTTATTTCTATTCAGAATGGTGATCCATCCTGTTTAAAAACAGATAAATTAATAGTGAGTAAGGTCTTTTCTGCACCCTATACATAGGGAATTGCCTAGAAATGAATTGATACTATGAACACTGTCCAGCATGCAAGCATGGAAAGTTGAGTGTTGTTGACAGAGCACAGTATCTCCTCCTTGGCTATTGCTTGGCAAGTAAAGATCCTTTTTAATTATTTCTTCCAGTTGCTTTTTATAGCTCAATGTGGCTTAAAGAAGCCACATTTTGTGATGAAATTTTTCTCTTGTCATGAACTTGAAAAGCAATATGTGAAATCAAGGTTGGTAGAAGTTCTTAGCACTAGAATATACCTCAATAAATAGGATGGGTAGAAGAAAGATGTAGCAGTTGACTACTGTTTTAATTGCCGTCTGTAATGTAGCAAAACTTTGGTACTTCTCTTCCCGCCCCCCCCCCCCCCCCACAAAACAAAAAAAAAAAAAAAAAAAAAAAAAAAAGAAAATAATATATAAAAA
>JANHGN010002038.1:129874-140119 GCA_024605025.1 Megaceryle maxima
AAAAAAAAGAAAAGAAATGTGGAGATTTTTATCTGTAAATGAGAGGGCCAGTAAAGATACTGTCCTACAGTACCCAGAAAGTTCAAAATACACACTTAGACTCTGACAGGTTTGTCAGGCATTAGACTGATGCTGTGTTCTTTTAAAGATCTTGTTTTTATTATGAGAAAACTATTCTAAGACCTACAGATAAGACAGTGCACATGCACTACCCTGCTTGAGGAAAAAAAAAAGAAACCTTTTATCTGTGTTAAAACTCTCTGTGCCAAATATAATAGCTGGTTTCAGGAGTATTTACCAACTTCACTGGAATATGGGAAGGGGAGACAGGTTTTAAGGACTGGTTTTAGCAAGTAATCAGCTGTCTCCAAGATGGTCCAATTCTGACCTTTTCAACACTGCACATGGTTAAAAAAGAAAAGAAAAAAATCCAACACTGCCCTGCGTGTGTTTGTGTGTGAGCGTTGGTTTTGTACTTGCCTGTTTGTAGCTGTCAAGGTGAAGCTGTTGGTGAGTGGACTTCTAGGCAGTGCAGAGGGAAAGCAACTCAACAGCTACCTTGTAATGTATTTAAATTCATTCTGAATTTGTAATGGTGCCTCTAGTTTTTCCACCAGTTTTACTGTCTTTGCACTGAAAACCAGTTTTGCTTTAACCTGTTATGAAAATGTGTAGTGTTTAAGGAATTTTTGTTACCTTGTAGCCTTTATGAGATTGTCTTTGTTCTTGTCAGTTGAAAGATTGATGTGGCTGTATGAACCGGAGAAATACCGGACGTACATCTAGGATGCAGGACTAATTACTTATTAATATTCATGAGCCATCTCACTTAGCAGGTGCTCTTGGGACTTGATTAAAGTAAGCAATGCTGCTATTGGTGCTTTAGCTATAGAGAGCATTATCTAAGACAGAGCTAGTGTTAACCTTGTTGTCCATGCTAGCTCAGACTACCTGCAGCAATTTACAAGGCACCTCTACAGTGTTGCTGCAAAGTTGTTCTTAACTAACGTCAGCCTGCAATGAGAGAATAAACTTGAAAGCACATTTATGAAGCATTACTGCTCACTCTTGTAATGAGCCCTTTCTGTTTGCTCCCAAAGGTCCAGAGGAAGAAATGACCATGTAGATTCTACAACTTGGGTGCCGCATAATGGGAAATGGTGAATGGAGCGGAGCTGGTCTGCAGCCTTGAAAGCAGCCATTCTGCGGACCGCTAGTCAGTCAGGGACACCTTGCATGCCAGAGGCATCCAACACATCGCTCACTGGACACACGCTGGATTCTTTTTAATTTCTTAGGTTGGAATTCCAGATTCCTTTCCTTCAATTTTTAAACAGTTTTAAGATTGCCTCAACTATAACGAGTGGAGCAATATAACCAGCAACAATGGGTGACATGACAAATAGTGATTTTTATTCCAAGAACCAAAGAAATGAGGCCAACCATGCAGGAGAGTTTGGGTGCACACTGCAAGAACTGCGCTCCCTCATGGAACTTCGAGGAACAGAAGCAGTAGTAAAAATTAAAGAGACCTATGGGGAAACAGAGGGGCTCTGCAGACATCTGAAGACATCACCAACAGAAGGTAAGTGTATTTCACTTCAGTCGAATTGGGGGACTTTGTGTAAGTGCTCTCCATGTAGTGAAAGAAAGAGGTTTTATTTCAAGCCTGAACACAACTCTCATGGAGCTACCTTTACTCCCAACAATAATAAAACACAAGAAAGAGTCTTTGGAGCAAGAAGATAAAAACAGTCTAGCATGAGAATAAAAGAAGTGCTCTTTATTGAACCAGCTAAATGCATTAATTCTTCCTTAAAAGTCAGACAAAAAAGTCAGCACCTGCTTTACAGCATTATAAAGAGGCATTAACATACATGCTTTTGGAGGTAAAAGTTGCAGACTAGTTGCTTCAGAAGAATTTCTAGGTATTTAAACATCTTGAGAATTTGAAATTACCTTTTGAGATATACATTATATTACTTTGTAGATCAATATATAACATATATACATTTTGTGGTTACGAACCTTGATTTACTGTTTTGCTTTGGATAGTTTCAATTAAGTTATCCATATATGAGTGTATCAATCTTTTTGTCAATTGCACTTTTTTTGTCTGTATAGTTAAACTCTTTACTTTTTTTATGTTTAATAATACCTACCATAACTTCTCAATATCTGTTCTTTTAAGTGGTTTTGGACTTTACTTGATTATCAGTCTAGTTGTCAACACTCAGCCCAAGTATGTCCCCATAAAACATTGACAGTGGTGGGATGTTTCCCTCTCTGCATGCAGTTTTCCTGGTCACAAGTTCTTTTTCTTTTAGTGCAAGTAAAATTTTACTTTCATCACTGTATTTTCGTCTCCGAGGAATATTAACAATTTTAGAAAATATATGGTCTTTGAGTCTGTAATACTTATCTTGTCTCGTGAAGTAGCCAAGATGTTCATTTTAACTTGCTTTCTTTTTTAAGAAGATAGAAGTCTTGGCTTTATTCCATTCTCTCCTTTTTTAAATTAATCATTTAGTTACCTCCTCTGTTTAAGTGCTTCAAAGTCTTGAATTATTGGTGTAATCATAAACATGTCAATTGTAGAGTCACATAGTGTGGTATTATAAATTACACTAGTTGAAGAGTCCCAAAGGAGCAGCTATCAATGTCTAGTCTTTGAGTAAATTCTTCATGGTTGTACACTTGATCATATGCAATCTTGTTTAAGCATTATAAACTATAAAGTTGTGAACAGTACCTTTTCAGCACAGGATTAATAAGCTAATTCAGTATTAAGAGGGGTCCAGTAGTGCTTCAGCAGTCATGTGTGGTCTTCTATTCTAGAGTAACTAGTGGCAAATGGAACATTTTATAACAGACCTCCCCCATTTTCTTGCCCAAATCTCTATTCCTTCAGTTAGAATCTCTCTTCCTACCTGGAGATTGCTCCCAGCAGGAGTGCTGAGGTAGGAAAAATGAGACCCTGTCATTTGTGTGGGATTTCCAGATGTCCATTGGTCTTTCAGAGCGTGGCCTAATCGCTGTTGTGTACAAGAGAATCAACTCCTCAGAGAGTTAAGCAATTAAGCAATTAAGATATACCCTCACACATTTGGGAAATTCCACACATAAGTGCAGGATCTCTATAGTTACATGACAGAATAAAACTGTTTTATAAATGTGCCACTAGGGATTCAGCATCCTAAATATCCTTCAGCAGTTCATAGAGTGTCAAAGCTGAAGTCTCAGTCTGGGTCACTTCAGTAACTTCAGTAAAGTTTTGCCAGCTCATTCTAGCAGTTACCTGGTCACTGTGAACTTCAAAGGAGATGTTAATTGCTTTATCAGTTCAATTTATGACATCAGGGAAACTTAATTCCTCATATCGGAACAGAGTGTATGGCTCCAACTAGTGTGGCATGCTGACTCCAGCAGTAATCTATATCTGATACTTAAGATAAGGTAACTTTCCTTTAAGCCTTACATGCACTTCATCACTTGTGCATTAGGGAAAAAAACGTTTCCAGCTTCAAATGGCAATCAGCATAGCCTTGGAATCATGCAGACTCTGCTGGGTTTGAATTTTAAATTAGATCACATGATAGGAATTCCCAGTCACACTAAGTTTTAATCTTATTTTTAATTGTTTTGCTTGGGAAAATCATTTTAGGAGGGAATCTCTCTGAAATATGTCATGTCAAACTCAGAAATTTTCATTTGAGAGAAAGTGTCTGTAAGAATTCAATAGAAAAATTTGCAGCAAACTGTGGATTCCCCATGGAATATCTTTATGAAATCCCATCATTTGTTACTGTGCCTGAAAATCTCTTTTGCAAATAGCCTTTTCTTTGGTGAAGCAGAGTTAACTGAACTTCCACTATTTTTTATGGTTTGGAGTGCTGCACATTTACACAATTTTATGAGGAATAATAGAATAAGCATTACTGCAGGGCACTTCTTCTTTCAATAAATCAAATAAACTCTTGCTGAGCAAGGGTCCTGGGTGAATACGAATGAAACAGCAAAAAGTACTTGACTGTGGAACTGGGTTCTTCCTAGTCTTGCAAGCTCTTTCACAATTTATTTTCCTAAGGTCTTTGTCGTTTTGTGGGGTATGGCTTAAGGAGTTACGGGAACAGAAAATGTATTCTGGAAGCAGGCATGTTATAATATGGTAAAATGTGTTTTAGTCCAAGTTTACTGGCTTATTCAATATTTAAAAAATAAGTAGCAATTAGCTGAGAGTTTACTTGGTAATTCATTTCTCACGTTAGTATGTGACACACCACCTATCAACTGGTAGAATTAATCTCTTTTAGTGCAAGTGCATTTTTGAAGCTGTGTTTTAAAGGCCTTGATCTTCGCAAGGTAAGACTTTTTATGCATAACTCAAATGTTATTTACACTGTTTTGAAGATGCGCTTACCAGTGCTTTCTAAAGTCAGTGTGGAGCTTTAAAAGTCTGCTGATTGTTGAGTACAATAATATTTGCATGCTGAATGAATTCATAATATTATTATGGATTACAAGGCTTCAGTCTCATCCTTAAATTTTCTTTAATCGCTCTTCTAACTATAGATGCAATGTGGATCCCAGCTCTCAGTTATGCCTGAGGGATTTCCTGCACGGAAGTGATTATATTATAATAAAAAGCTACCATTTAAGCACTCATAAAGAGAACTTCCCCCAGATCTATGGAAATAGTTTATATGAAAAAAAATACCAATATGTGTCTCCTTGAATTTTCTTCAAAAATATTTTTATTCATATTAGTTTCACTTTCATTATTGTAGTAAAACAGCAAATAAGCAAAATCTAGCTGTCATTGGCAAAACATCGCAGCATCCCCCGTTGGGCAGAGCTGTGATGACAGTTGTATAATTTTCCATTCAGTCTGAGTCTCTGAGGCCCACTCGAGCATTAGTGATACCTTACAAAGGACAGCTGGTAAAATGTGATGAGTTAGTTGGATGAATACCAAATGAGACTGGAATCCACTCCTTCAAATGTTTAACTGTATTTTGCCCACAACCTTCTAAAGTATATGCCAATTTACAGTAAGTTTTTAATCTACATGCCCTTCATTTCACAAAAATGTTTATTCCTTATAAGAATATGTTAGTGAATTAACTTCCCTGATTTCTTGCTTAAAATACTTGGAAGCAGTAACTTCCAATGTGCGTGAGAAGTGAAGCTTCTTTCATTTTTATATAACAAAAAAACTTTCGCTGTGGTGATATCTGTGTGATCAGGCTTGAAACAGATGCTCCAAAAGATGTTGCACACTGTTGATGATGTTGCAGCAATACAGGAGAAGTTTTTGTGTTGGTGTTTGGGAGGTACCCAATAGGCTAAGATTTTAGAAATGGTCTGGTGAAGTGTGAGAACTTTTCAGATATGACATTATTACATGAGCCAGTGGAACATAATATTAATATGAGAAATGCAAGTTTTGGGGTTTTTTAGCTGTATCTCTCTTAGGATACTGTAAAAAGCTTTATGGTGAGAGAATGGATCAATTAACAGTTAAATGATAGTATTTCTACTCTAGAGGTTGACTTTTTAATCATCCTAACTGCCCTTAGTTAACATAGACACAGGATAAGTTACTCGTTTTCAAATGTATGTTTGCTATGTAGGAGATATGGACTGAGTATCAATTAAGCCAACTGTGTAGGTGTATTTATTTTTCATTATTACAATCTCAAAAGCCTTTTACAGTTTTAACTATGAGGTAGAAGAAGAAGAAAGACTAAATACAACAAAATGAACTGGTTGCTTTTGGTGCTCATTAGTTTTGGTTCCTCAAGCTTGACTCTATAAAAATACACTGTTAATAATACAATATTTTTTTTTTTAAGCTAATCTTGCTAGTACACATGGAATTTCAGTTAGGTGCACCACTCTGTTGTTACACATTAAATTACTTACAGATATGTAATGTATTTAGAAATAAATTGAGAAATGTATGAAAGCTATTTGATTCAGAGAAATACAAGTTTAAAATAGAAATAGAAAATAATGGATTCCCAGAGACTGAAATCTATAAAACCACACTGCTAAAAACAGATTATGGAAGTAAAGAAATTGATAATAGCATCATTTTAGATGTTGTTAGAATAATACACTTAAGCATGCATAAAACATCAAAAATTCAAAAGTTAAGATTTTCTTACATGATTTTATATTCAAGGTTAGGATGAATATTATTCTACTCAAGAAATAACATTTTTTTTAAAAGCTATGTTGCCAGCTCTCCTAAAGGAGATTTAAAGAATTTGGTTGTAGGTCTGAGCAGAATTACTCTGGAAATCTTCAAAGCAGCATCTTAAAAGCTCTGTAAGGGTAGACCCACTCCTTCTCTCTCCAGACCACCATGCTGTCTAATTCCTCATTCTTATGTGTGGTGTCAAAACATAACTTGTAGTTCAAGCCAATTTGCCAGCACACCCAGGCCAGGAGCCAAACTCCCAAGTACACATCTAGTCTTTATTTGTACATGTTCTCTCTACATGGAAGGATTGGTTTAAACAATGAAAACAGCCTTTCCCTGTGAAAAAGCCTCCAGTATTGTCATGGTGAAGGCCTCCTAAGAGTTGCATTTTTCAACTTTTTTTTTTTTTTTCCTCCTACCTTGCATGGGAAAAAAACTATCAAGAAACTAAACTCATATTTCACCTGTTAACATGTGCAGCGTGAAGTGTGGTGGAGCTGGTAAGAACTTTTGATAATGACATTTTTCTGTAGTCACTTCAATAAACACTTGTTGCCTTTGCTGCCCCATAAGCCCGCTGAAAGCCCCTGCAAGCCCCTTCCTGCTCCTGGGGAGGTGTCCTTAGCAAAGATACTGACAGTTTCAGTGGGATGCTGATTAGGTAAGAAGGCAGGCAGGTTCTGGATGTTCCTTCATTTTGAAGTTACTGTTGCAGTTGCTGAACCACTGGCAGGTACCACATATGGATTTGTACTGGCTGTACCTTTAGGCACGTGCCTGGGAAAGCCCAAATGGTACCTGCCTTCCTGGGAGCAGTGGGAAGCACAGGAAGGGACTCATTGTGTGCACTGGGGCCTTCCCACCTGCACCCGGGGGCTCTGCCTGCCCCGGCTCCTTCACTGCAGAGAAAAGCGCGGAAGCAATTATTATTTATCTGGCTTTTTGCAGCTCTGTTCTGTGGGGAAATGCTGGGTCTGACCCAATTTCACATTAAACACCATTGTCATAGCAGGTCTTTCAAGACTGTGAACAGATGGAAAAAAATCTAGGCAAGATTCTCGTGTGTTAATAACTCATGTGAGGCAAGGAGATTTGCTTTGGCATACAATCCTGTCTCAAAGTCCTGTGTAACATGCCTGTTGAAGTTGTAATGCTTGGCCTTAGCGAGGTTGAAGTTGGCTCTTACATTTCTGTATTTCGACGGGTGTATCAGCACAGTGCCATACAGATGTACTGGTCCAGGGACACTGCTGGGACCCATGCAAACTCAGGGGCTAGATGAAATGCTTCTGTACATTTGACATTCCTGCTGTATGCAGTATGTTACATAACCATAAGTTAATATCCACATGTTTAATGATTTGAGAGGAGTGTATGGAGCACTCTTGGCAACTGTAGTTACTTTCCTTATCTAACATTTCCATTGTTTGTGTAATGGAACAGCAAACATTCTTCCAAAGGTTACCCAAACATAAGCATCTCAAATGAATGGCTTAGATTTTTCTGAGTGATAAGTACAATTTTATTGCTCATTTTGTTTCTGGGTTTTGGCGTGTCATGCCACTTGCTGATTTACTTTGGCTTTGTTCATTTACTTGTAGAAAAGTAGAGAAATATTGTATGATGTGTTTTCCCCATGAAGCTTTTAAAATAAATAAAAGCTGGATCACCTGCTTCTCTGAGAATCCTAAATGGTTTGCAAAAAACTTCTCTGTGTGTAAACAGCGTTGCTTTAAAATACAGTTAGGGAAGGAATGCCTTCTGCCTGTTGTATTAGGTAGCATCAGAGATTTTCTGAGGACAGTTCTGATTTATTTATGTGATTACCCAGGAGGTCATCTCCCTTACAATGATTATCTTACTTCAGCAGGTGCTACACTTTTATCAAGGAGGCTTTTTTCATGCAAACTGAATTCCCCTTCCCTTTAAGACAGTAGATTAAATACGTGCAAGCAATGTTTGCTGCCTACAGACATAGATTCTGCTGTTGCACCTTAGATTTAGATGAACAGAATAATAAATGAGTGTGAGATTTTGCACCTATTTTGCATAGATCTAATGTTTATTGCAATTAGCTCAATTACAGCTACAATGTGTTGTAAGTCAAAAGAAAGTCTGTCCCAGGAATTTAAAGTGATTCTTTGCCGCAGAGGTTATCGTAGGTCAACATTCACCATATTGTAATGTGCCACAGATTTCTCCTTGATCTAAACACAATGATGCAATACAGTATGTCATTCTCTTTTTCTGAAAAACTGTAAGTGATGGAAAGTGTTGCCATTATATGGCGCAGTTGATAAATGTGTAATCCCATTCTTAGAAATAGTGCTTTGAATTTGTTGGCATAACTAGCTCATTTATTGTGTGAAAAAAAGATGAGGCCAGATCTTTAACACAATAGCAATAGGGTATGTTATGATGGGGGAAGTAATTTTTAGATTTGTAAAATCTGGCAGCTACGTCAGTTGTCGAAGTTTCAAAGTGGGATTACGTTAGTGGCGCTCCCTCAGCAAAAGGCAATTGCACCTTTGGTTGGAGGATCACAAAGGTTTTCTGTTGTGTGTGCTTCTGTGCCCTTGTATCAAAGTGGCTTCTGTGCTGGGGAAGGAAAACCTGTATGTTTTATCAGTACTGGGAAAGAAAGACCTGAAGGGAGAAGAGAAGCATGGAGCTGCTGCTGATCTCTGCTTCAGCTTTGCTTTTGCAAAGCATGTCTATTTTCTGCGGAGCCTGGGTAAGAGTAACAGTACTGCAAAGAAAACAAATAAAACCAATAATCAGGTAATGAATACCTCACTTCTATTGTATTGCAGGTCTTAGGAATCCATAAATACATACAGTGTGTCAGCCTTGAGTGAGGGCTGATTTATCTTCATTTTGTTCTTGTTTTGAGAAAGCTGCAGGAAGAAAGCAAAGTCCATTATACGAAATGAATAATCGAATCGATGTAGCCGGTTTGCCCTTGATGAAATTAAGCTTTGTCTTTGCAGTATATCAGAGAGAGTGAAGGGTTTTTTTGTCTTGTTTTGTCAGTATCCTATGAAAGCAAACAGTTGACATGCAGTGCTTTACCCTTATGTGACTGGCCCAGCTAGAAGAAACATAGGAACATACCTCTTAGCCAGTTGTCTCAGCCGATTCTTACAGGGGTGCAAAAAGTGCTGCCTTTACAGTACCTTAAAATTTAAAGACAAAACAGTTACCATTTTCTCTGTTAGGTGTTTCCCAACGTTTTGCCAAGTGGCACTGCTGGCAGCAGTGCTGCTTCCAGTTTGAGCCATGGGAGTTGAAAACTTGACTACTGAAGTCTTTGTGAGGATCATCTGTGGATTGGATAGATAACAACATTGTTCCTTGCAATAACTGAATATTTATATATATGTATATATAATCATAGAATTGTCAGGGTTGGAGGGGACCTTAAAGATCATCTAGTTCCAACCCCCCTGCCAATGGCCTTCCACTAGATCAGGTTGCTCAGAGCCCCATCCAGCCTGGTCTTAAAAATCTCCAAGGATGGGGCTTCTACCATCTCTCTGGCAACCTTTTCCAGTGTCTTACCACCCTCATGGTGAAGAAATTCTCCCTAATGTCTGACCTGAATCGACCTTCCTCTAGTCCTGTTAATGCCTGACAGCCTAAAAAGTCCCTCCCCAGCTTTCCTGTAGCCCCCTTAAGATACTGGAAGGCCACAATAAGGTTTCCTTGGAGCCTTCTCTTCCCCAGACTGAACAACCCCAACTCTCTCAGTCTGTCTTCATAGGAGAGGTGCTCCAGCCTGCTGATCATCCTTGTGGCCCTTCTCTGGACACATTCCAGCATATCCATATCCTTCCTGTAATAGGGGCTCCAGAAGTGGATGCAGTACTCCAGGTGAGGTCTCACAAGAGTGGAGTAGAGGGGGAGAATCACCTCCTTTGACCTTCTGGCCACAGTTCTCTGGATAGAGCCCAGGATATGATTTGCTTTCTGGGCTGCAAGAGCACACTGATGGCTCATGTTGAGTTTCTCATCCACCAGTACTCCCAAGTCCTTTT
>JANHGN010002038.1:140219-168009 GCA_024605025.1 Megaceryle maxima
TTGGTGCTTGGGATTGCTCTGACCCAGATGGAGGACCTTGCATTTGGCCTTCTTGAACTTCATGAGGTTGGCATGGGCCCACCTCTCCAGGCTGTCAAGGTCCCTCTGGAAGGCATCCCTTCCCTCCAGTGTGTCAGCCTCCCCACACAGCTCGGTGTCATCAGCAAACTTGCTGAGGATGCACTCAATGCCACTGTCCATGTCACTGACAAAGATGTCAAACAAGACTGGTCCCAGTACTGATCCTTGAGGGACTCTACTTGTCACTGGTGTCCACTTGGATACAGACCCACTGACAACCACTCTTTGGGAGCACCCATCAAGGCAGTTCTTTATCCACCTAATTGTCCATCCATCAAACCCACATTTCACCAGCTTGGAGGCAAGAATGTCATGCAGGACAGTGTCAAAGGCATATATATTTTTAAATTTCAGGCTAACATTTATACTTGTCACAGAAGACGATTATATTATTTATTGAACAAGAATAAGGTTTTTGCATAAAATTGTGCAGTGGCTTTCAATATGCAAGTTTAAGTTTAGTAGCCTTGCAAGTGGAATTAGCATGACTGAATGATTGGTCATTTTTCTTTTGACAATTAATAATATGAACAGACTTGGGATAAAAACAGTGTCAGATGGAGTAATGATTTCCTGCCTCTTTTCCCCGTTTGCCATTGCTAGTTACCCTTCAAATCTAGACTGATCAAATTTACAGTTTCTTTCTGTTTTCCAAGAAGTCAAAGGTTGATGGTGTTTGACATGCCTGTTATTTATAAAGGTGAGGTGAATGGAAAATAAAGCCAAAGACGTATTTTGGGCAGTCAACTCAATGTGCTTCCAAGACAAACATAACTGCATTTCCTCGATACTGATTTCCTTTAATATGATGCATTTGTAGTTTCTGACTTCCCTTCTAAGTATCTCTAGAAATTATTTCTACCCTATCTCCAGTATTTTTTGTCCACATCTCTCTAGGTGTTCTAAAAAACATGCTTGCAGTTGCAGATCTCCAAAGGTATGACATAGAAGACCTCCCTGCACAGCTTGAAAAATTAATGACTGCCCCTAACATAAAGAACCAATTTTCACTGATAATAGGTGACATGGTCTGACATAGCTTGCAGCATGGAATAGTCACTTTCTTTTTAATTTTAAAAGAAAAAAATTAGAATTCCTTTCTGAGTGCTCATTAGGAATCCCATTCCTTGTCCTTGCCTTGGAGCTGGTAAAACAATGTATTTAAATGTTCCATCCTTCTTGCCAGTCCAGCACTTGGCAATGCAACCATGGATTATATTAAATGCAGTATTTCTGTTGTATAATAGAAATAGCTGGGTGTATGTAGCTGCTATTTCTGTAACAATAGCATTTACTAGCCCTTGTTTCCTCTCTGCTTTCAAATGAAATTCTTTAGGGGCTGCAGATACACTTTTCCTGTGTGGATTGTGAGCTGAGTCAGTTCTGTTAAAAGACTTGAAAAGCTAATCATCCATGGGCTGTGCTACTCTTTTGATTAGTCCTTTTGCTTTTTGTGTCAGTCTGTCCTCCCCACCCCTTCCCACAGCAGAACCATCTTTTCCAGTATGAGGGCAGTTTAGGTGTAGTCCTCCAAGGTATGAAAAGACTACAAAATGAGTACTAGGAAGGAAAATGGGCAAAATTTACAGAGCAGTTCAAAAGCTGTCGTGATACTTTTTTCCTATTAGCACTGAAGATGAGGGAAAATAGGGAATAGCTCACTGTTGTACAGATGTGCTTGAAAAGGAGAGCTTGCCCTTGAAGTAGTTAGAAAAGAATGAGAGAGAATCATTTTCTTAATGCATTCAGTAAGTATCCAATTAACTGCAGCTGAATTTCACTTTGACTTCATAAATGAGGGCATAGCTCCTCAGATGGTATGGGCTGAATACTTCTACCAACCTAAACCATTCTGTGATTCTATGTCAGCATTAATGCAGGAAGACAAATGTATGGTAGTGCTCCAAAATGACAGTGCAACTATTGAATTATAATGTTAGTACTTAGCATAAGCAGATTCATTGCTTAAACAGTACCAAAAAAAAATTAAAAAAATCTACTTTCAGTTTTTCCGAAGTTTTCTATTATTTTCAAGTTATTACCTTGGTTTGCAAGTTTGGGTGGCAAACTGGAGCACGATGGATTTCCTTGTGCTTGCCCCACTTTAGTTGTGTGTATGGCCCCCCGCCCTTGCCCTGGCATAGGCTTTAAATTTTAGAGGCATGGTGATTCATTTCTGAGCCACTGTTTTTTGAGTTTGTTTATTTTAATTATGCCCTGAAGTCTTTTTGCATTCATTAAGAAAAACCTTAAAGTAATAGAGAATTGTGGCATCATCATTCTACTTTGCCAGTAGCGTCATGACTGTTGTGTGGTTTTTACATGGATAGCAGAGGTCATCCAGCTTGACAGTTGTAGTCTTGTGGTACTGCAGACAGAATATGTGCCTTTTCTTGAGCTGTGGTCTTGCAATTTACTTTTTTAGCCCATGGAAACCTTGGAGTACATAAAAACGACTGTCTTGCTGAAAATCACTCCTGTGAGTGCTAATTGATTAAAATGGTAAAACATTTGTGGGGAGGCCAGCTGGATCACAATCTATTATTTTTACTATGCAAATTGTCTAGTTTTTGCTAAAAGAAAAACCTCAAAAACCTTTCAAGCCACCCCTGTTTCCTACAAAAGCATGGTGTAAATTTGGAAAATTATTCAAGTGTGAAGGTGTGCTCACCTGCTGACTTTGTACGCATCTCATGTGATGACGGTGAAGTCCTTGGGCTTTGCCTTTGTTCTATTGTTTTCTCAAGTCAGTGAGTTTGTGCAGTTGCGTTCAGCAGGTGCAAGGGCAGTCTGACAGAGCTGACCCTCTATTGGTTCATTAATGTGCATCAGATAGATGTGAAACGAACTGCAGAACCAAGGTGCTTAGTTAAGCATTCAGAACAATTGCTTTTCAGGCTTAAAAAATCGTATGCTGAAGGAAACCATGAAAGTCTGATGGGTGCATCAGACAGGAGTGATGCAGTGCTACATGAGGCTATTACATGAGTGCTCTAGCTGGCCCTAGGAAGCTGTATTTGCTTATTTCTGTGGCTGGTCTTGTTCATAACTGATGCTTCAAGCTCTGGGTGCTGACAGGATCTACACATAAATTTTAAAAATTTACAGGGTAACTAAGGAAAAAGATATAAATATGTCACTGGTTTTGTTCCCAAGGAAGTTTCTGTGATTGTATTATACCTTCTGCTTATAAACATGAAAGCTCATCTGCTCCAGCCTACAAAGTAAAAACCATAACCTGAAACTACAGAAGTTAACTGTCATCCAAAGCCATTGTGCACACTGGATCATGAGATGGTTATGAATAGTTATGTTGTATTACCAGGGAAATGAAAACAGTTTCAGCTGAATAAGTGTATCGCCTGTGCAAAGATCAGTTCTGTTTTCTTCAATGAATTGTTCTGTACATTTTGGTTTTTTTTTTTTTTAATGCTGTAGTGTAGCTGAAGTAATTTATTTAAATATGAAATATCAGATGGCAGAAGTATTAAGCTCAAATTGCCTTCCTGGCTGTTTTAAAGTGACCTCTTAGCAGAGGACAAAGAATACAAGTTCAGTAATGTGCGTGCACAACTAGTCCAAAATACTGAGCATAAGTCTGCATTAATGTTTCTGTTGAATGTTAAATAAATGTCTTCGAAGAAACAGAGATTTGTTGCCTTCAACCCTGAAGAGTGTGCATGGTAAAACATCTGCAAAGTTTGAAATTATTTAAAAATAACTCTTCTAACGATAACTGCTTCAGCATTACCAACATACAAAGACTCTTAAGGTGAAATCAGTGGGTGGCTTTTTTTGATTGTTTTGGGTTTCCCTCCCCCTCAACCCTAGATGTTATTTTTAATTCCTGATGGTAATACTGTTTAACGGGGATATAAGTGTGCTGTGTTTTGCTGTGAGATGCTGGCAGTTCTTTCTGCTGTCCCACTTTTCCAAAGGTATTGATGCTGCAGCTAGCAGCTTGAAATTATGGAGAAAAATATATTGGTTCTTGCTAGGCAGTGGCAATCAGTACCATTTCCTGGGTGTAAAAATCTTTGCGTCTCTCCTGTTCTGCTCTTCTCTCCTATAAATCTTCCCATGCTCAGCAGCTGCTACAAGGGACACCTCACCTTGTTCAATGGACATGAGATGTCCCTTCAGGGCTGATGCCAGACGTGCTCTGACAAGTCACTTGCAGCCACTGTTCACTGTGTGAGGGTGACTGCTGGCATCCTTCCCCAGAGAATCAACCCAGCACTTTTGCAAGCCTGTCGTCTTGTCTATCTAGTCATGTTCACGTAGTGACAGCAAACTGAATTTTAAATGAGGTATCGAAAATTAATGGCCTGAATCTGGGACCCAGTTTGGAATCCTCTAGATTTCTTGTTTGACTGGGTCACTATTTCATCATGATTTAGTGACCCCTTCCTCCTCTCTTATTTTGAGACATTTAACTTGCATCATTGCTTAGAGTCCTGAATTTTATGTGGGGAACTTTGTTTCAGTCTTCCTAGGTATCTTAAACCATTCAGTTGCATGAGGTTGCCTTGATACCTTTAAGAAGAAATTTCTGCAAGCTTCAGTTAAATTTGGGAGGCAGTAGGAAGGGCCTTGACTTGAGCCTGTTTTCATTTTTAAACATTTTTTAAAAGTTCATTCTGTTAAATACTGATAGCACATTTTACCTGCTTGGGACTTTCCATGGAAGTTGTGGTAGGCTTGTTGGATTAGCAGGTAGCTGGTGGTGGCTGACTGGAATTAAATTTATGCTTCTTGCTGGTATTGCAATGTGAGCAGAATCCCAGCATAGGTGTAGTTATATGGGCAAAGTGTTGGTTGACTGGTACGTCTTGTCTGATGGTGAACTCCATTTGCTGTCTCATACCAGAAAAATCCCTCTCCAAATATAATTTTTTCTCTGATATTTATTTCCTTTATTGTTCATTTGGGGTTTTTCTGTGTATCTGTTGGGGTTTCTGTTTGTTTGTTTTGTGGGGTTTTTTGTGTGTTTTCCTTTTCCTTTCCTTCTCCTTCTGGGAGATCTTTCTCAAAGATCTCTACTTTTGAATTGGTTGTGAAATCATCCTTATGAATCAGGCAGTTCCTTTTTTACTAACAGAGATACCTCTTCAACCCCAAGTCTTTTGAGAATACTGGGTACTTTCTGGTATTGATGAGGTCATGTGTTGGGCATTTGTCCTATTTGAACTTGAGCCTTTTGGCAGAACTATATCTTCTTTATCTGCATAGGTTGTTCTACAGAATGGTGGCGATCAGTTCAATATCACTTGTACAACTGAATGATTATGACTGCATTAAGGATTAAATCTTGGCAGCAGATTTCATGTTAAATGTTAAAGGCAGGATGAAATTCATGACTCAATAACTAAATGTGAGATATTTAAAATACAGTTGATGCAAATGAGCTGTGTGCATCAAATGAGTAACTATGTGGTCTTCTGTAGATATATGTGCCAGTTTCCAGTTGAAACTATTTTAAGACCAGCAATTATCTTCAAACTTGGCTTGTGGCTTTAAAAAAAAAAAAAAAAACAAACAACCTCAATTATACAGTGGTATTCATACCATTTAAAGTTATATCAGTTTTTGTTTCTGAATCTTTGAAAAAACAAATTAAAGTTGTTCTTTGCTGGAAGGGCCTTCAAGAAAAATGTTTTTGTGAAAAATGAGTTTTGAAAACTTCTGCCACTTTGCACTAAGATAAGTCAATGTAAAATTTACAGGCTGAAGTTAAGTATTTTAAATGAGATGAAAGACTGGTTCCTTGTGTTCATGTTTTCAGATATTCAAGAATTTTTTTTGTTAAGTTCTGTCTTTATATATATTACTTTAATATCATGGTCCTTGTTTTTCATATGAAAAGGTTGAAGGTGATAAGGTATAATGACAAGAGCAGATACTCTTCTACTTAAAGTAGCTTTGTTTGAACTCAGCTGTTTCCTACTGAAGGTTTCATTATACTTATTGAAAAGTGCTCAAAATAATTTTGGTTTTGAGCACCAAGAGGAACTCTGGAATAGCAATTTATAGAACCTTAATTAATTGTACTGAGTCCAATGTGTTAAGCAAAGTCAGCCAAATAGTGGTTCTACTAGTCAACAGGGATGTACTCATCAGAGTTTACAAAAGCACAGTTTATAGTGAGAGCTTTGTTTCTGCCTCAACTTCAATACTCTTTACTTTCCCATTCAGTGCTCAACATCATAAAAGTCTAATTGTATGTAATCCTGAAAAAAATATAAACATAAAATTACAGGAAAAAATAATAGCTTTAAAGCTGCTGAATGTGTTTAAAAATACCACAGTCTGTAGGAAGTGAAAGTACAGTAGCACCCTCTAGTAATGTTGGTAATCTAAGGATTCAAACACATTTCTATTCAGACTGAACCACATGAGCATTTATAGTGTGTGTTGGCAGGAGCAAAGACTAGATAATAGACTAGCAATGAAGTGATAGGCTCATTAGTTAGTAGTAAGGTTAGTACGAAGTAACCTTACTGAAAAGCCAAACACTGGTTTATTCAATAATCCAACAACTCATTAAAGGGAGTTGGCAAGCAAAGCTAATTAATAAGCATGTCCATGTATTTTCAGAGGTGAACATCTGATGTCCTATTTAATATTGAGCCTGTATGTGTAAGTAAGGTGAGCTGGCAGGCAAAATTAATTAATACATTCATTCATTTTATCAAAGGCTGCAGTCTTATTACATAGCTCATGCTGAGCTGGGAGATGTTTAACAGGAAACATAATGGTAAATTTTACACCACACCAGTTTTTGTTTCTGTTTGGCTGTTATTTTATGGTAGGTAAAATGAGCTCAGTTCATGCAAAAAACCACCCACCATTAGCATGATCTTCTCTGCAGTAGGTTTGATTAATATTGGAAGAATTGCTTGGATTTGGTTTTTTTTGTTGTTGTTGGCTTTTTGTCTTAATGCTTAAAACAAAAATTACATTCTCAGATGCAGTTGATTGAGCTTATGGAGCAAACTGTGGATTTGTAACTACTATCAGTGTTATGGTAGCAGGGTCCTTAATAGTCTGTAGACTTCCTGGAATAAATGATCCAGTAATAAATGTTCTTCTTAATAGGTATTAATAGCTATTACTCAATATTTATTCAGATTAACTCTTCTGTACAACTAGGCTGGGTCACTAGATAGGAGAGAAAGTTTGCTTTTCTAGAAGGGTTTGTCTGTCAAATAAGAGGATGAAATAGGCCTAGACCTTTACATACACCTGTGTTTATCATCAAAAGACATTATATTGCTTGAACTTTCTATATGAGAGTTCATTCACTTGGATCTACTTTTCAGCTGGGAATCTGTTGCAATTTACTGCTTGAGTCTGCTGTTCATACTCATCCTTCTGGGCAGTGCACTCAGAGTTTTACTCTAATCCTTCTGGGAGGAGGGAAAATATAGCAGTTTCAGTCTACAGAAACACTGACTCAACAATTTGACCTTTCTATAAACCTGAATCAGCAACAGATAAATGCCACCTTGATGTCACCTGAAGAACTGACAACTTTTTTTCTGTTATTCTAATAAAAGAATCCTAAATGATCAGATCACCTAAATAAAGCACTGAGAGTGCTAGGCCAGTAGTCTTAGAGCACTCTTTTAAATTGTTTCTTGTTTACAATTTGAATTCTGATATATGAGGTTAAATACATGTTTTGTTTTGTTTTTTTCCTTCAATTCAGGTGGTTTTGTTTAGAGGTCCATGTTTAAACTGAGGGAAAAATCTAATCTTTCACTCAGAATATTTTCTGTAAACACTGATAATGCTAATAATCTTGTGTATATGATGTTGTTATGGTATCTGGTTCTGAAAAGTAACATTTCAAAGTGAATATGATCACAGTTACTCCTCTTTTTCCGTCTGGCTTTTGGCAAAATAAACAGAATTTTCACAGACAGCATTAATACTCTTTGAAAATAATTTTTTTGAAATTGCTTAAGAAACTTAAGAGCTTATGGGAACCAACATTGAAAAGAAATTTTATTAAAGCATATGTTAAAAAAAAAAAGTTTAAAGGGTAACCAATATAAAACAGACCATGTTGCCACTTCCGATTAAGTGAAAACATGGAAGTTAATTTCAGTCTGCACAAGGAGGAGAAAGACAGAACTTGAAAGAAAAGCTAAATTCTCAAACAGTTTTCTTCAATACAAAACATGACCTATAGCTCTTCTGAAGGATATGGGATATTTAGAAGACTGTGTTAACAAAAGTAACCACATTTGGGGAATGCTATGTTTGAAGGGATTGTCTATGAAAATACAGATATGCAAGGAAAGACAGAGGTGGATTTAATTTTAAATCTTATCATGTTCAGTGCTAGTAATGGATTTGGCTGTGATATGTCTGCCTAAATGGAGACATCTATGCACAGTTCAAATAGTGGAAATATTGGCCTGTTTTATAAGGTAGCACTTGCTCCTGATTTAAGTGCTTGTCCTTTATAAGCCCTAGCTGCATTACACAGAAAGTGAAATATTTTACTGTATTTTTCACTCTGACACAATGCAGTTTCCTTGAACAGGGTTCTGATTGTGCTTTTCGCTCATGGAAGTTGGAGATGTTCCTGCAATTCAAAAAAAGGCTGAAGGGAATTAGAACAAGAGTTGGAGATTTTATAACAGACAACGAAACAAAACTTGAAACAGCTGTAAATTGTAAGAGAGTTAAACTAACATCTGGAAACCTCCTAGCAAGAACTGTGAGATGACTTGCAGTCAAGGATAATATTCAGTTAACTCTAAAGTGTTTGGACAAAAAAGTGGAGCTATGTGAATTGAGTCAGTGAAGTTACCATAAATCTCAGCAGTCAAGCCTTGGAAGAGAAGACTAAAATTAAATGGGCGGTGTGCAGTGAAGCATAATACAGATGTCCCTGATCTAGCTCTGAGTGTGCTGTTAGTATTTGTTAGAAGCAGAGGTGAGTTTAGTTCAGGTCATAAAAAATTGCAGTGTGGTGGGGTTTTAATACATGAAAACCTGTATCAGCCACTAGATCAAAACCTCAGGTGAGAGAGTTCTGAATGTGACCCATGGATTAGATCACAACTGAGTTTGCATTCAAACTTTTGAACCATAGTTTTCCATATCTGAATTTCAAAGCTCTGGCTACTGTAGAGCATAATGGTGTTATTTCTGAAATAAAGTGTTTTAAGAAAGGTCAGGTAAAGGTAGTAGTTGAATAGTTGATGAATGGAAGCTGTCCTGTGTTACTGAATAACCTAATGATGGCTGTCCGAAACCTCTTCATTTCCATGTGTACTTTTATTGATGTGTAGAATGGAAGTTGGGCTCATTTATAAAATCCATAGCAGTCCACATGCAAATAATCTTCTTTAAATACCAGAGCAATGCATATCTTTGAAATAATCCAGACTCTTTTGAGAACTTCGATTGAATACAAAACTTGGTATGAATACAACTTAAGGTAGTGTTTGGCCTAGCTGGGTAGGAACAAGAATAGATCTAGCTATGGATATTTCTTCTTGTCATACATAGTAAAGACAGACATAAATGACATAGTCTGTCATTTAGAGGTGAGATTTTCAACAGATGAGATCAATAGGGACAGGGTAGTTGTATTGCTACGATCTACAAAAATTCACTTTAAGTATAAGCCTTTGGAAATACTTTTTCAACTCACACCAGCTGCCTAGTACTAGCCTAATACATTGTATATAAAAAGAATTCAAAGGAAAAGTGGTCAAATTATATATACTGCATGGCTGTATGGCATTGTTTTCCAAGATATTGTCATTTTTACTTTGTGGTTTTGTAAGGGATAAGAAAAGTTATGAAAAACTTTAGAGCTTTCCAGTTTCTTAGATGCTAATTGTTACAATGGACAAACTCAGCAATGTGGTGATTAGTATTTACTCTCAAGAGACTTTCCTGGAAGAAGAATCTTATATTTTGACTATTTTGTTCAGACCATATTAGAAAATATGTTTTTCATCTGCTGTTTCGAAACCAAAAGCAGTTTTACTTCCTTCTTTATTCTAAGTAACTGATTAGTTGCTGTGCACTCAAAATTATGGATTTATGAAGGGAGCTCTACTGAGTTTCAGGAACTTTATATTTAAATGTACTAGTTTTCTAGCCATTGGCTGCCTCTGTTTGGCAAAAATTATATTGTGTCACATTATATTGTGTCCTCCCCTTCTGTCTGTTGTCTTGCATGTACAAAGAGAGTGGCAAGTTGTGGTTTTCACTGTAAATGTTCAGTCAGTTGAAATTCTGACTGATGAATTATAGATTAGTACACCTGAGATGGCTGAGGTGACTGTTCCCATAATTTTGTGATGAAAAAAATGCCTGAAGAAAATTGTGCCTTTAATAATTTAGAGCATTTGGGGCTTTTGTATGTGTCCTTGACATGCATAGCATCAATATTACTGCTTTATGTCAGAGTATGTCTGTGACAATTTCAGCTTGAATACACCTGAGGAAGCTGCAGTACTTTTCTGGAAGGAGGCAAAAATTGGTTCAGTGTAGTCTTTCTGGAATGTCCACCTACTGCTGCTTATTGCTTCTTGAAACTAGAGAGGGATTATATACAGTGTGTCACTGGGATTGCTTTTGAATCAGGCATTGCAGAGTTCAACAGTAAAGTATTTTTAATGCCGCTCGAGATTGTCTATCTGTTGTGTGTTAGCATTTTGCTGTTTTGTTAGTCAAGTCATGACTAGTTACATTCCTCCGATAATATTTGCTTTGGGAGAGCATAATTTGAAATAATTTATACACAAATATATATTAAGTTCATGGCTTAACTCAGATGTTGAGATGTACTGAAGGGCCAGTAGAAATGTCATATTTTTTATTAAACTAATAAAGCTATTTATCTGTTAGCTATATGAAACATGTTGCTTTTTTTCAAACAAAAGTTTTTCAGTAGTAAGAGAAGAATCATAGATTTACATTTTACTACAAAATATGGAAGTAGTTTTAAGAAACCCTCTTAGCAATACTGGAAGCTAGTAGGGAATATAACTCTTGTGTATAATTATTAACCCTTGTGTATTATTATTCTAAGCTCAGGTACATGCAGGTGAAATTTTTTTAATTTCATATTCAGCATCATCATAGTTACCAGTAACATAACACAGGATAGCTATTCCTGCCAGCATCAGATGGAAGTACTGCTCCTGTTCTTGTCATAAATTACACTCCAGAAGTTTTAATTCTGCACATGTAAGACATAGTTCTTAGTTCTGATCAATCCTGAATAACGTTCTGCTTTGTTTTGTCAGGTATTCTCCAAACCCTAGTAATTTGCAGGTAAGAGGCAAAGCTATATGCCAACGATATGACACAGAGGTAAATAAAGATTCTAGAATGCTATATGGATGCTTGTGTTTTCTATGCTTCATAATAAAAAAGATGATTTCTTTAATTCATTTCCAAAAGCAAGTTATACTTGCTATTATTCTAGTAAAAAATGCTTCTACACAGCGTCAAATTGTGTGCAAAAGTTTTAAAAACTTTCTGCTGTAAGTTTTTTATATGGTAAAACAATTGATCTTTGTTAGAACTCTTACTATGTTTGATGGTAACAATGATCTCTTCATTAATTTCCTTGTTGAACCTTTTGATTTATGACCCTTCATAAAATTTCATATGAAAGTAACCTATGATTTACCTCTGACCTGGTACTTTGTGATCCAGTGCTGATACTAAAATGTAGGCTAAAATAATAGAAAATTTCAGTTGTAATCCTGAATCTTAGGAAATGGAAATTTTGAGAGATCAGTACCCAATATGCAGCACAACATTTACTGAGGGGATTAATTTTTTCAGGATTTTAATCTTCTAGGACAGTATAATTTTTGTTTCCTTTCTGTGCTTTGTTCAAGTGTTTTCATTGAAGGACAACTTTCAGAACAAGTCGTGAGAGTTTAAGACCACGATCGATACAGTTTAGATCCTGCTCTTTACAGTATTTGGGGCAGTGTAAGGCAGTACTTCGTCTAGCACAAGAACAATAACTCCATTGTGGGCTACAGAACTCATCAAAGAAGCTGAAGTACTCAGACAGTTAACCTTTGAGTGTGTTGCCATGCCATGCTGCTATAAATACCTGAACTAGTTAATGAAAGGCAGCTCAGGTGTACTCTGCTGGATCACCCTGCAACTGCAGTAAATATTGATGCGCTCTAAAGCATTTGACAAGTGAAAGAAAGGCACTAACTGAGTACCTTTGTGAAGGAAGCAGGAAATTATCTGTTGCAACTATACTGCAAAATAGTTTTGCATTGGTGCTGAAGTGTAACAAAAGAGTTTAGTTTTGGATGCTAAATGAACAAAACAGAGTCCCAGAAAAGGGGACAAAAGTCCAGGGGAGCATAGAAAAATCCGGCGCAGGGGTCGGCAAACAGCTGTGGGGAGTGTACACGTTGAGGAAGAGAGCTGAGTGCCTAATAGGGAAGCACTCCATCATAGGTACTTGGTATCATGGATACTTGTGAAGGGAAAAATGCGGTAGAATTGGGCCTCAAAGAAGACCTGTTTGCTTAGGGGAATTAAATGTTGCAAAATAGTGAAGGAGATATTTTTTTTTCTTTTATAGTTTTCTTGATAGTTACCTTAGTGAAGAACCACTGTCTACAAAGCTGACTGGTATTTTAAAACTTGGCTGCTTCAGCTGGCTCTTCACAGCATTCAAGGCACTTTCTGCAAGGGCTATAGGAGAATTGAAGGGGACGATTTTATTTCACTGTCCCTAAACCTTAAGAACAGAGGAGGAAAAATTTGAAATTGCTTAAAGCAGGGACTGAGATTCTTATAAATACAATAAAGAGCAGGGGAGTGATGTTTATATTTATCTCCTTTTAGCAACAGCTGCTATTGTATGGTAACACTACAGTATGCTGTAAATACTGTGTAAATACATTTAATTCAACATACGCAAAGCTCTCCTGGACATTTCTGCATATGGCTCTGTTAAGGAAGATTCCTCATCTGCTCTCTCTCCCTCCTTCTCTCTTCTCTCCTTCAGGATTTTTGGGGCAGAGTACACAACCTATTTTGCAGGTCTTTTATGACACCATTTAGCTCCACAGAGGCAACATCCCAAACATTGATGCAGTTGTAAATAAAATGCCCCACCACCACATAGAGCGAGTAGACTACCAAAACCAAACCAAAAGCCCAGAAATAAGATCTGAATTGGAAGATTATAAATGTTGGCTGTATCACTTCTCTGGAGTGCCTTTTACCTCCCTGACCCCTAAAGAAGCTAACCAACTTTCTAGAGAAGCAAGCTGAATGTCATCTTGACTATTTACCGATTTTCTTCTAACCTGGAATACAAGAAAACAAGTGAAAAACCTGTGCCTCAGGACAAAACTTGTCTGCTGTCATGAGTTAACAGTTAACTGGTGAAAGAACATTGGAATACTTAGAAATCACGCTATATTTAGAATTTATTCTGTGCAGTGGCAAGGTCAATGCCTCATTCCCTGTTCTCTGTGCAGAATGTAGAAGTACCAGGGTGTTCTACCATAGGTCACAGCTGAACATATTCAGGAGGCTTGGTAGCATGGTTACCCCATCTTCCAGGGAAGGAGGAGAGGCCATGTTAATTGAGCTGTCTTTCTGAATTGCAAAGTGGTGCTATGTGTAGAAGTTAACAGTTATTTCCAAGGACTCTAGGGAAGATATTTCTATAGATGTTCCAACAGAGGCTTCAGAGATCCTGCTTTAAAAAAAAAATAAGAACAACCTCCCTAAAAACAAACCATAAAACCCAAAAAGGTTCTGCTACTAAATGGTTTAAGAAGGATGCTTGTGCTGGGGCTGATCACAGGCATGCTTTGCTTCTATTTCCAACTCCTCATGGTGCATGTGCATTTACTTTAGGATTTGGTTATTCTGCAGCACAAAGGAAAGCAATGTACTAGGGAATTATCAGAATAATGGCAACTGTTGAAAAAACATTGAAGTTTAGGTGCGTGTCTCTATTATAGATAGACTTTTCTGAAAAGGAACCCAGCGTATCCTGTAACCATATGGAATTGCCCTCAAGAATGTGGGTTCTTGCCTACAGCTTTCTTTCAAGCATTGCGCTTTTATTCTGCTTTTTAGAATAACAGCTTACCAATTTGAAGTGTAATTAAAAATTCATGACAGAGTGAAATGTGTTCGCTCAAATTTGCATTTGGATGTTCTTTAGCATTTATCTTATTTATGTTAATGAATAATCAATGTGAAACTGAATGCTCTTCCTCTTAACTGATTGAAAATCTTCTGTCATGGAAGAAAATACTGATCACCTACACCACAGAGCAGTTATGGAACAGGTTTTACGGTATAACCTATAGGTATTTGAAAAGATTGCTGTGCAAAAGCTTTATGAGTCCTTTCCATAGTTCTGAAGATTTGTATGGAACTACTTCTATTCATTTCATGATAAAAAGTGAATAACCCTTCTACCAGGTCTTTTGACAATTTGCTGTTATTTCTTTAAAATTTGCATCCTAATGTATATTGCAACTTCTTGATTTACTTGTTCATTTGGCAATCTCAGATGAAGCCAAAGGATTTTGAAAGTAATTTATTTTAATATCATTCCTAGGAGTTAGGATGTTAAAAATGAAATAGTGAATAAATTAATTTCTTAACAGGAGTTAGGATGTTAAAAATGAAATAATTTCTTAAATAAAATTCCATCCTTGTAGCAGTTTTATGAGCACATACATAACTCTATGAGTTAGGAACTTCTGTTGACCCAGTACTTCCTAAAATATAATTTTAGGAATGAATATAAAATGAATATTCTTATATATATTGGACATAGTATTTGTGTGTTTGTGATAAATAACTTGCCAGTTGGTTAGATGAGTTAAAGTTAAAAGTCCCAAGTTAAAAAAAAGGAAACAACCTACTTATCTGATATCACCCCAACAGTTGCTTTAATGAAATAATGATTTTAATAGTTGTGGGGAGCCATGCCAGTCCTGGGAAATGACACGGTTTTGCCAAAACCAAGAACCTTGAGGTGAAAAGAGATCCATTTTCCCAAGACAAATCTTGTAATGGAAGGAAAGAAAAATCAGCTGCTGTGGGCAAAGGCAGACTGAGAATGTCTTTTCTAGGGGCCCATACACATAGATATTACTAGGATATTGAAAACATCTAGTTGCATAATCATCAAGTTTGATGACAAATAATTTTTTCATAATTCTTAGCATGCTTTGACTTCTGATTTGGTAAAACATACTACAGTTCTTGCAGTAGTGTTGAGTCAGTAGCCCAAGTACCTGTGTCATTTTGAAAATATCAGTATTGTCTGATAGCTCTTTGTAATGTTGAATTTATAAAATTGGACTTTATCTCACATTGCCCTAACAGGACAAACTTTACACTGAGTGCATTTTCTCATGAGATTTCATAAATTTTATACTCTGAATGCTACACAGTTATTAGTGAAAGTGAATTCAAATACTTCTTTATGAGCAGTTGGCTTATAAGTAAAACATAATCAGAGAGCACAGTTCTGACGTATATTACTGAAAAGCAGAAGTACACTTCTATTTTTGGTGAGGACTTGTTGCAGAATATGTTACTATAAATATCTGATATGAAAAGCAAAATTTGATTTCAATTGTTTTACTTGATAGTATAATGGACTCACACTCTTGCAGATTACTGCTCATGAATCTCTTTGAACAGCAAAGCATATAAATGCAATTGCCTCTTCTTCAGCATGATTTACATTTGCAGCTTTAGATCACAGGGTTGGATAAATAGAAATGTCTCCATTGTAGGGGAGAGCTAGTAGAGGTCTAAGCAAAGCCCCTAAGGCTTGGGGGGTTCTGGCCTGTCATTTACCTCACCACACCCATTTCAATGTTTGTTTCCTTCTCCAAGGCTCTGTGGTCTGTTCAAATCCTAACAAGTCTCTGTGTGCCGAAGGCATCATGGCATTCACAGTACAGAACTATGACATTGTTTTGAAAACTATGAGGTTGTTATTACAAATATTTCTCAGATCTCTAAATTCATTTTAGGCACAAGGCTACAGTGCCTTGGAAGTTTAGCATGTGGAAGATCACAGCCTGTATGTGGTTTGCGTTAGCTGTGCCTTGTGAGACCTTCCAAAACTTTTTGAGCATTTACTTAATTTAAAGCACATATGCTAAGTATGCTTAAATCTCAGCATATGCTCAAATAGTTTAGTTTGGAATTGGATTATCCATATAAAGAGCTAAACTGGGTGTTAAGTAAAAAGAAGGCTACGTGTTAACTGGCTGTGTTCTGGAAGGGAATTAATTAGAGACTGAGAAATGTTTAATGTGGTGGTGTTTTGTTAAAGCCTTGCACACACTGTGATGCTAGCGGGGACACAAAACCAAGACTCTTGTTACATGGTGATGTTTCTTAGTGTACAGGGAGTTGTGCTATTATGCTGTGACTACAACAAACAAAGACTCCAAAGCCCTCCTGTCAAACTGTTTGAAGTGTATATGCCTTTAAAGCTAGAAGTGGGAGTACGTAAGAAAAAAGAAATAATCTGCATCTATTGTTTGAGACTTGAAGCAATGAAAATGAAGCTGCATATGCAAATTTTTGAAAGGTGAAATTACATTTTTCGTCATTTAGTGAATAGTTAATTCTTTGGTAATACTCAGTTTGTCAGAAATTTGACATTTCATTGAAAGTTACTGATTTAATTTTATTAGCTTGACTTAATTTTCTGTTCTATATTTACAATTGGTCTTAAAGGTTACACCTTAGAAGACACTCCGGTTTCCTGAAATCGCATTAGTGATGAGTTACTTAATCAACAACACTATTGAAAGGTGTTTGAAAATAATGTCATGCCACTATGGTTGTGAGAGAGTTGGTATTAGGTGTTAAAGACACCATGCAGTAGAACAGGGATTAAAAAAGAGCTGTAAGTCTAAAAAGGGCAGTGGGATGCTAAAAATGTAGGATGATGGAAATGAAAGAAAGTCACTAGGTGGTTGCTGTCTTTTCTTGAGGCAGCTACATCTACTAATGATCTTAATTGTGGCTCTACAAAATACTGCATCTGTGCTGCAGACCTGATCGCCAGACTTGAACTCCTCCATCCATCCAGCTTCTAATCTGTAGCTAGCTGCTGCTTTGCTTCCTGCTAGGCATGTCTACTCCTTCTGAGCTTAGACATTTTAGACCTATGTTGAAAGATTTTTCTTAAAAACCAAGTGTGACTGTGAAGAACCATCAGTGTGTTCCTGGGGCATTTTTTTTTTTGTCTGCTCTTTTGAGCATGTGAAAATTTATGCACTGTACAAATTGTCCTGACTGTTGTATGCACAGAAACAGAGGACATCCTAGTCAGTGAAAGAAAAATTGAGAAGTTTCTTGTTGGCAGCTCAGATCTCAGTTATCCTTCTGAGTAGTCTATACCCATGTGAGAATAGAAACATCTTCATTTTTCCCTAGGACCATTTTGTGCATTTATAACAGAGGAATAGACAGGGAATTGAGACAGTGTTTATAGAGCTCCTTGCCTGATTCATACTCACTGAGAGATGGTTGTGTAGAATCCTTAATGGCTTCTCTGCAAGGTTAATTAAAGAGACAGCCTTCTAATCCACATTCTTAGAGGTACATCCACAACTTTCAGAAGCAATCAAAACCCTGGCCTAGATGCTTCAAAGAGCATTTGGTAACTTATTATGTATTCAACTTCCATGCAGTGTTTCATATATTTGTTGTTTGTCTTTCTCATGACCTTATTTGTGGGATAAAGGTGGCAGTGAACATGGAAATTATAGTAAATACTGTGTATATTTGAATGGGAAGAGCAAATGAATGGCACTAGATAGCAATGTTTATTGTGTCAAGTCTTTGGGATGTCATTTATATGTAACTACTTCCAATTAGTGCCATTCAAACCAACTAAAATGACTCCAAAGCAGATGCCAGTTGTTGCAAGGGATGTGCCTAGATACTTGTCATTTTGTACAGTCAACTGGCACTTACAGCACTGACAACACTTTAATATTAGAGATGGAGGAAAGGTTTCAGTGCTGGTGCTCACAGGAATTTTTAATAGGGAATATTTTTCTTAATAAACTGTAATGAGGGAACTGTTGCTGCTCAGGTAAGAGTAAACAGTCCCTTGACTTTTGGTTACTCCTGATGAACATGATAGCTTACAGTTCCTCCTTCCATGTCATCTCTAGAAAATGGGCATCATGCTTCATCCTCATCATGAGCAGTGTTAGAGACTGAGATATCATCAGATATCATCTGAAGAAGGAAGAGGGACTCGAACTTTGGGGGTTTGCTTTTTCTTTGAGAATACATGCTGAAAAAAATAGCATCAATTCCATTGATATGTAATCTAAACAGAATTCAATTAATAGCCATAATTGAAGAGCAATATATCTTTATGTAAATTGACATCCAAATAGCAAGGTTTCACTTTGTAATGATACTCCCCCCACCCTCTAAAATTGCCTTTTATTTCATTAAGACTCTCTAGGAGGCTGACACATTTCTATGGCTGAAACAGCAGTTGTACTGTAGTGATGAACCTCAGAAAAATCTAAACATCTCTGTGACTGCTGTGAATCTTGGCAGAACAATGGAAAAGATCCTCTTGGTATTTCTAAGAAAACAGCCTTCAAGCTTTTATAGCAATTTTCTCAGCAATCAACATAATACTCTGCAGTGGGGGTTTTGATTTTAAAACTAGCAATTTTGGATGATTCCCTAATGTAATTTAACTTGCCCTTTTTCATAGGAGTATTTAAAGCTACACTTGGGCTACATTTGCTAAGATAGTGATGATGAGAATATGTCTAAATAAGATTTAGACTTTATGTACATGCTTCTGTTAAATGGACACTAGCTAGTATGGGGACAGACTAAGCGTAGATGCCAGGCTGTGATCCCAAAGTCCAGTAGGATTAACTTCCTTGTGTCATCTCTTCTTTCTCTTGATCAATACTTAGGTTGCCGTGATGATAATTTCTGTGTATCCTGATGTCCCAGTCAGGCTGATTCCTAATTAATTTTTGTATGCTGCTCTATTCTTATGCTCACATTGAAGGAAGGAGTTTTGAAAAAACTTGATGTGAAGGCATTAATAGCACTGTGAAGTACAAATGTGTTAAGAATTAATTCCATAAGGAGGAGTCAGGCTATTGAGATATTGACACTTCAGAAAATGTTAAGAATTATATGAGGCCATTGCATTGTGTCAAGGGAGTTTCCTTGGTTTCAAGGAGCTATGCCAGTTCTCAAAAGTTCTGTTTCTGACTAGTTGCAGCCTGGTTCAAAGCTTGTTTCAGTTTTTTCTCAGGTGCTTTTTTAGTATCTTTTGACCATGCTGAAAATAGATTTCTGTTTATGATGCTTATGTGAACCAGAGGTTGGTGGGAAGCTAAAGACAATAAAATAAAAAAATATAAAAAAGACCAAAATTTTGCCTTTAATATGCAGCATTGAGTAATTATGTGACATATTTCTGAATTCTAGACAGATGGCTTAGGGAAGCTCAAAAAAAAAAGAGATTCAGTGGAAAAGTGGTCTTGAAGAGAGGGCAATGCTAATAAGCACCAAGTTACAGATATTGCCATGATGCTGAAAATGATCTCCTGATGTGCATAATGGGAATGCTGTGCCATGAGCACAGTGAAGGACTCCATGATTACTTCAGATGAATGTTTAGAGCTGAAGGAGTTTGCAGTTATTGTCTCCTGAAATGGTGTGACTTTTAATGCTCACCTAGAGACACTCAGCTTGATGCTAGTTTGGGTTCCTAGTATGTCTGTTTCTTAGTAAGTGGTAGCTGCTTTGAGTTCTGTGCCTCTGTACAAAATAATGTAAAAATTAATATATGACATTCTGTAACCATTGTGTGTAACACATTTGTTACAGAATTTGGATTAATAATTATTTTTTAATTTGAAAAATCATGGAATCTATACAGTAAATGAAAATTTCTCTGAGATGCTTTCAAAAAATAACTCTCTTGAGCTAAATATAGAAAAAGAAGACATTTTGTGATAGTCATGTTAGTTTTAGACATGAAGATTGTGTCTCCTGCTTGTACATGGACTTTGAACACTGTATGGAATCTTCATGTAGCTTCAGGAATAAGTTATTTACATAAAAGTTCTGTTTAAAAGTTCTGTTTCTATTTACATAGCTTAACAGCACTCTCTGCATCCTTTGTGCTGAAGTCAGTGCTTGCTTGAAAGGGATCATGTGTGACAATCCAGCTATTAGGTGGTTAAACAAAAAAATGTTGTGCATTTTGAAGCTATGAGTGTGCAGGAGTAGTCATTTCTAAAACTAGTGCAATGTGATTTTCCCAAGAGGCAATAAATTGTCACACTTCAGATGATAGACTATCTCTTCTTAATGAGGAAAAACTCACTCCTGGCTTAACTCCACTGAAGTTAATTTCTCTGACAATAAATTTGGCCCAATATGTCAATATAAACTTAACTCACTTGTGTTCATAGAGATTAACTCAACAGCATCTTATGTATGCCCAGAATAATTAGTTTACTGTCTCTTGAGGTTTATTTAATTAATTTAGAATGCTTTCTATTTAGAAGATACTTACTGCAGAAATGGGTCTGTTGCAGATAAGAGAAACTATAAATGCTCCCTCAATCTTGTGCTTGACTTGTTGGAAAAGTAGTACTTGGAGCAGGGAAAGTCATGTCATTTTGTGGAAGCTGCTCTCTCTGAGTCTTTTTTATAGAATTCCAGTGAGGTGGAGTTGTTTGGTGCCTTAAAATAATATTAAATATGTATTTTTACATTTTAATAGTACTGTGCTTCTTCTGATCGGCTAGAACCATTGCAGTACTTTTTGAATTTGTTACAGCTTCAGAGAAGATAACTTATTTATAGGAAAGTCTTTCAGATCTGCAGTCAGACACTGAATTTTTAAAGGGAGGGTGTGTGTCAGAAGCTAAATAATTAAGATCCATGCCTTCTCAGCATTTTATTTCAAATATTCAATATTACATAAGATATTTTTCCTTGTGGAAATCAAACCTTTAACGTAGTGCAAACTTGGCCAGAAAATCACTGTATTGTACAGTTAAATTGATATATCCTCAATCCTACAGATAGTTCAAAAAAGCTCTTAAATTATTTCAACATTCCATATACTGCTTCAAAATGTCCTTGTTTATAAATATTGTGATGATACATTGTGATTTTGAACTCATCCTTTCTGAAACCCTGAACAGTGATTGTTCTAAAGGTCCAGGTCAATTTTAAGCAAACATTGGTGTTTGGATTAACACAGGTAGAGCCCAGGCTGGAGCTTGCCATAGTTAACTCACATAAAGCCTGAGGAACATGTATCTGCACACTGTCAACGTGAGGAGACACAACTTTCCAGATGAAATGCAGCCATTAAATTCCTTCTGTTGTAAACCACTGTCCTCCACTGGAAGGAATTAAAACTGCAGAAATTCTTCTCAAGATCAATGCTGCAAACTGCAAGGAGTCCTTTTCTTGGGGAGCTTGCTGGCAGAGCAATATGCTCTATCCTTACATCTTGCATAAATTTCTTAATGTGGCCATCGTGTTTAAAAAACACCTTGAAGCATCGAATAGTTAGAAGTGTATTTTCCTACAATTTTGCTGAAATTTCAATAGATGCATTAAGCCTGTGTGATACGGTGCCTCAGGACATAGCTGTGCCAAAGTTTTCTTCTCTAGCAAAACCTGTGCAATTAAAGGAACCAACACAAATGTCCAGCTAGCTCAGGTTCCACTCCGGTCTTTGTTTACCAGATCCACAGCCCAGCTGTAACGCTATACAACAGCAGAGACATTGCAAGCTTATGAATATAGTGGAAGCGAACACTGTCATTATCTTCTGTCTCCTGTCATCAGAACTGCAGACTTTGTTACCTGCTTGCCATGTTCTCTTCAGTAAAAGTCTTGGCAATCTCTGATTTCCTTGAGAAATCATGAGATAAGGCTTTGGTAGGTTGGTCTAGAGGCTGGAGCTGGTAATATTCTCCTCTGACAGTGACATGCTTTAACTTGCATAGGCTGTGTATAGACCCAGGCTACTATCTCAGCAGGCTGGAAAACCAAGACATCAGGTTCAACTGATGAATCACTTAAAATTGTCCTTTTGCATTCTTTCCAAAGTGGGTGTTTGCATGGTGTTGGTGTTCACATAATTTGAAAACTTCCTTCTGCTAGTGGGAGGGTTTTGGTTTTGAAAAATGTGTATATGTGCATATGTATGGGCGGGCTGTGTGATTGTTTGCCAGGATTTACTTCACAGGACAATTTTAAGAGCAATGAAGTTTTGTTGACAAGCTATTTCTCATTATTTGCAATTTTTAATCACTAATTATAAGCAATGCAGATGAAGTGATTGTTTGACAGTGTATCAAGATTAATGCCGAGCAAATCCCATGAGCTTACTGCAATTATCTAGAGCATGGGCACACTGTTATTCTTGACTCTTGTCAATCCTATGCTATCACTGTCTTTTTAAAGTGCCCATTATTCCCTTCTCCTGGGGCTTAGTTTTATATCCAGAGGAACTGCCCGGTGTACTAGACAGATCTCTGTAGTAGGAGGAATCTGTTTTTCACTGAGTTTTCAGCAAATTTAGGATTATGAAATATCAAAGGAACTTGCATGAACCAAGACAATATTTTAATAACAGCCTCTGCCTGTTCTGCAGAGGCTGGAGCAGATTTGGAGAGCATTTCTGTCGCTCCTGGAAGCCAGTGTATTTTGATGGTGTTATTTAGCTGCTTGTATATTCAAGGATCATTTTCCATCCTTTCAGTGGCTGTTTGGGGTTGAATGAAGGGGATGATTATACAGGACTATCCTTAATAATGATAAAAGCCTTTAAAGTGCAAGTGCTGCAGGGTCTTCAGGAGATGAGGAGTCAGCTTAGACACCTCAAGACACTCATTCAACACCAGCTCCCGTAGGGTCCCTATGTTGTCGTTGCTCCCCTCCCTACCCTGGAAAGCTGATCAGCACAGAAAGCACGATCTGGCCCACGTGTGGCCCTGCAGCCCAGCAACCATGCCTCAAACCTGCAACAGATCCCTCACTGACTCAGCAAGGCCTTCACTCTTCTTTCTCGGGTGTTACACAAATGGATCTGGAGAGGACCAGTCTTTGCTTCAACCATCAAATCAGTGACTAAATAAGTTTCTCATATCTTGTATTTTTAATGCAAATGTTGGATGATGAAACACCATTGATATGGACACACTCAAATTGAATACTAAACCACCATTTATAAATAACCTCTGCATGGGGACTTAGGAGCTCAAATGTATTAATAGGCATTTCTTTTTCCTATAAATAATGTATTTTTATTTCTTCAAATCTATTTCCTTTATTTTTCCTTGTGGCCTTCATCCCACCTGTCTGCTTCAAGGAACTCCAACTGATTGAAGAATTTTTGTTTTTTGCTGTTTTGCTGCTTCTTGTATTTCTAGGAGATTTTTGCGGCAAACACCACCTGGTACAACATATTCTGAGAAATATGACCCCCAGTTTCAAGTCTTCTCTGAGGTTTATCAGTATTCAGGTGTTGCACAATTTGGCCTTTCTTCATTCAAGTTTTAATACCCACAGTTATTGCTGTGAAGCCAAATAAAATCCAATATAAATCTGTGTTTTGACACAAATATTTCAAATCCTTTCCATTGGCTGGAATGGTAAACAAGGCAAAGAGAAGCATTAGGTGGTTCTCCTTGTCATTTTCAATTTGTGTGTATTTAAGGTGACTTGTGTACTGATTTAATTGAAAAGGACAAAAATGAGCTGGTTCAGAATTGTTTCATCTACTCAGTTTACAATGGTTGTGCACTGGTTGTCTGTATGCTACAGGGCTACTGCTACAGTACTCTGCATCCTCATTTTTAGGATCTACACGAATTTACTGTTATGTTCAGCTTGTAAAGTCTTAGGACATGAGATCTTTCTTTCTTTTTTTTTTAGTTCTTAATTTATTTTGTAAAATTATTTTTTGTTAGCCTTTAAAATGCTGTGCAGGAGAGGTTGCAGTGTCTTGCAAAATTCTACATGTTGAGACCATTGGCTTAATTAAATTTTTGAGCCAATTTTTGTAAGCAGAACAATTAGAACAGGTGGATCATTTTCTTGTCAGTTGTAGCTTTTTGTCTTGCATGTATATATATCTATACAAAACTCTATAATTACATTTATTGGAAAAGGACACAACTTTCATGGCTTAGAAATTATCTTAGGACAGTTTGGTAACTTGCAAATGTATCCTGTGTTTTCCAAAGTTGCCTTTATTGGGAAGTATAAGGGAGAAACTGAAGTAATATTGAAAAATCCTTGAGGCAAACTACCTCAGTCCATGTCTGTTGCTCTGTGATTTGCTCCTACTGCTTATGATACCTGGACTCTCAAAAGAATTGCAACTGTGTAGATGATTTAAATTACTCATTTTCTTAAGAACCAGGTTACTTGTAGCATTTCAAGACAAAGAAACAATGTCGCTTGCTTTTGAAATATTTGGCTTTCTGGCTTAGGGTTTTTAGAAGTGAGTGGGAGATGTGAGTGAGAGCCATTGATCTGCTGAACAGCAGAATCATTAGAAATCTGCATTAGAACAGAAATAGGAATTACCCTGAGATATAAATTAATGCAAAAACCTTACAACACTTAAAATACTACAATTACTTAAATCCCTGCCTACAAGTATGTTACTTTCTCAGCTTCAGATCCAAAAGTCAGTGGTTATTTATTTTCTGACAATGTTTAAAGATAATGCTCTTGTACTTATCATTGCTAGAGGTCTCACATTTTTTCCAGACCAAATGTTTTACAGCATGAAGAGATCCAAAATAAAAGACCTTTAATGTGATTTTTCAACTACATTTAATTTTAGAAAGAACTGGAATGTAGATTGCATGTATTTTCTGAAAGTTTCACAAGCAGTTACATCCTTTCTATCCAACAAACCCTCAACAACAGAAATGCCAAACTCAATCCAACATGTCCATGAAAATAGTATCTTTACTCATCCTTAATTTCCTGTTGCATATTAGAAATGAGAGCTTTAAAAATCCTGCAGACATGTCCTCATACTTGTCCATTAATTCTAAATGGATTCCATTAGATTTCTGCATTAAATCAGTTTACTGACAATGAGCCATTGAAGCTGTGTGCTTGGAAAAAAATTATTTCTACCAGCATAAGCCATATAGGGCAGTTCCATTCTCTGGAGATATGTTTCCACCAGAGTTTGTTCCTTTATCATAAAGAAGTCACATCTTTTTGTGCAGGTATAATTTAAAAAAAAAAAAAAAAAAAGTGAAATGCACTTAGGTGCACTTTACCAGATACATACACAAATTTTGGGTCTAAATCAGAACTCCTGCTTTGTGTTTCATATTTCTAGTTGGTGCTCACTTTTACAGTCTGCACCTTCCCTTACATCATTGCTGTGACACCCCAGACATGGTTTCTACATTTGTGTATGTTCTTTCTGTCTCTGTATACATAAAGAGATAATTATGTGAAAGATGTATGTGAGTTAAGCAAGAATAAAAACTTGTAATATTTGTTATGACATTTATTTTTACAAACTTTATGAAAACCATTTAGAGTAGTTTCTTCTTTAATTTCTTACAGGAATAAAACTTCCTGAGATTTGGGAAAATCCAAACATTTGAAATATATAGGCATGTAAGGGTCTAGTAGTCTGCTGTTAATAGCTTGAGCATTATGTTATGCAGACATTAGAGCTGTAAAAGCAACAAGTGTGTGGCTACATTTGCTATGAGGATAAACAATCCTTGCTATGAGATAAACAGAACCATTTGACCATCACTGGCTTTTGTACTGACCATTAACAAGTAAACCTATGGTTGCCACTGTAGTGCTACAAATTACTACTTTTAATTTCAGGAACTTTTGTAGTGCTGATATTCTGTGAGATAGGTTCTTGTAGACATACGCTGTTTGAAGACATTTGTTTAGACTGTAAGAGTATTAATTAGCATTTTAGGTGCTTTAGGCTGTGAATATTGCCACCCTCTCTAGTTCCCAGCTATTTGTTATCACTGTTTTTCAGTGTCAGCACAGCTGTTTGTGTGACTGTGCTATGAAATACGTCTGGAAAAATGCCTGGATGGCTCAGAAGCTGACCTTAGGGTGGGCAGGGGAAAAGGGGTGTTTTACACTTTGCTTTTGTACCACTCTTTCATGTGAGTTTCAGGGAAAATGAATGAACTCAGATATCCATAATGACTTGTATATAACATGGGATATGCCAAATTGAGATGTAAATTGCTTTATTTTTCAGTGTGTTTGTGTTTTGCTGGTCTTCAATCATAATTCAAATCCCCACTGTGCCAGACAGTGGACTAATGTCTAATCATACTTTGTAAACACTGAGCAGACATAGGAGAGGGAGGGAATATGAGAAGCTTAGATGATATCAAACAGATCACAGATTATTAATGTTTAGTAGGAGACAAACAGCCTAATGACCCTGCCTGGTTTTCAGGTAAATAAATATGTCCCAGAAAGCATCCTGTGTCATCATTCCTGGAATTACAGCTTTCAGACAGCTTGCTTAATCCCTCTGAAGGCAAATTCCAGATAGAATTTTACTACTGAAACAAATCCTCATGGGCTACTGCAGCACAACAACACTTGGTCCTCTATTTTTACCACCAGGAAAGTTATAGTCCAGATTTTTCAGAAGTACGATGCAATATTAAGGAGTCTTTTTAAAGGAGCACAAATATACAGTTAGTTACATAGCAGTGATGTGGTACATGAAGAGCAAAGCAGACTGCAAAACAGCTTAATTTCTTGCCTGTTTACATTTTGCTATTTTCTCCTAATACTTGTATGATTCAAATACTTCCTGCTGCGCACTCTTCCTCCTTTGAGTGGTTGCTTGTAAGGCAAAAGTTTGAGTGTACTATTTTTTGCTACTCATATAAATGAAATTGTGAATTGAGAAAGTGCTTTTGAAGCCAGGAAAAATGAATTGTAGATACCACTTTTCTTTGGTTTTAAACAGCAAGAACACTGATATGATTGCTTGATGTTCCTCGTGCCCCAGGAATCTCCCTCTTGTCCCTCTCAAATGGAGATGTCCCTCCGTGATTAACTCTCTGTCACTCAGCTCAGTTTTCTGACAGCAAAATGCGTGCTGTAGCAGAGTGAGTCATGGCTGCAGAAAGCTGTTTCAAGGACAAGCCAAGGGTGTTGAAGGCAGCAGCTTGATAAAGCCAGGATTCAGGACCAGTTCAACTGTTTTCAGCCTCAAGGAACTGGACTTTGAGAAGCTGAGGCCTTGGTAGTGAAGCTACTTTCTTAAAATCAACAAAAGCAAAATCTTCAGCTGTAGTTTCCTGTGGCAATTTTACATTGAGGTCCTATGATGCTGCACAGAGCATCATTACATAAAGTGCAGTAAATGCAGTCAGGATTCAGGGTCAGGGGGAGAGCATGTAACAAAAGTAAGTGCAGAGTGCCATAGCAGGGGAAAACATCTGAAACATACATTATAAAAGAAAATAATTTCTAAATAAGGAGCTGGGATGCAGCTTTAATAACTTAGCCTTAGCCTGGCACTGTGGTTTTGTTTTTTTTTGGTGGTGGTTTTTTTTTTTTGGGGGGGTTTTGGTTTTTGTTTTGGTTTTTTGTTTGTTTGTTTTGGTTGGTTTTTGGT